>JAZHYW010005778.1:0-118249 GCA_037355805.1 Ixodes ricinus
ATTCTCTGTGCTACCATTTCCTCGCGCTCCAAATCTGCGACAGTGCGCTCTATGGCTCCGTCATCGAACTGCCATGGCTTTGTGAGTACAGAGGAGGCTACGGTGACGGTTACGCTTACATCCTAAGTGTATTCTATTCGCGTGGCGACGGCAAAACAATTTTTCTTCTACACTGGGGTGACGACATTCAAGATGGCGGCGCCCTTGTGGGAAAAGGTCTATACATGACTGGCACTGGCATCCCATCGGTGGTCATTTCGGTGACCTGCAACTGAGCGCGTAGCCCTGTTGGCAGCATGGATTTTGCACCATTGAATTTGATTTCCTCGGGGAAAACAAGTAGGAATAACCGTCAGAAGGATGCGACGACGTCCCACACAAGCCATGTCTGTTAATAGAGACTGGTAGAGGAGGAGGAGTCGAGAGCGCGGGGACGTCAGAACCCCGTGCTCTGGTTGGAATGATTAGTGAATAGACGACAAGCCAGATGCCTCTGTCTCTACTCGCTGCTCGAGCGCCGTCGTCCGGCGTTGGGCTTTTGTGTTCGAACGCGTTAGAGCAGTAATTGTAGACAAAGGCAGATCATTCCATTCAAATCGCGGCACTATGGCGTCCCCGCACGCTTTCGTCTCCTCTTTTCTCACCTTCTACTCGCATAGTTTGGAAGGTCTAAGAATGCACACCAAATATTCATTCTTATCTTTAATTTTTTTTTAGGTAATTCAAGAAGACCGTTATGACAATTACAAAAGCAGCGTGCGCACGTCGAAGACATAAAGCGGAACGGAATCGCTATCGTCTCTAGCTTTCTTCCATGATCCGTTGTCAGCGTGAATATTCTTCTGCTTGAGTTTGAGCTTCACTTTCAGGTACTTCATTCCCGACGACGGAAGTCTCATCCGCAGCGTAGGGCAACTCCTGTGTCAGACTTGTTTGTTTTTCACCTGTCTGAACAGGAGAATCCGGGGACAACTCGGCGGGTTCTTGACTCGAACCTTGTTCTGCGATGATCAAAATGGGTCGGAGTGACTTCGTACGCCCTAGCAGTTCCAGGTCGGGCATTGAGACTGAATCTTCGGGTGACCTCGCGGTGTCTGCGGTAATTGCTTCAACAGGGGTCCTCATCATCCGTTGAGTCTGGCCCTTGCTTAAGACTGACCCCAAAGTAGCCTTCTGATTTTGAAGACGAAGAGAACTTAGTTCGGCGTCCTTCGGCAGGTTCGTGATGATCGTGCTTGCAAAGCACTGCTGAAGGTCTTCCAGCGTCTCCAAACCTGGTCGAGCCCTTCCGTCACTAAAGCTCAAAAAATCACTTGCCGCGTCCAGTGGAAGAGTTTTGACTGAGCGGTCTGACAAAAACGAAGAGCTGCGCGAGGTCGAGATTTCATACTTTGGACTGTGAACTTGATGGAGGAAACTCTGGCAACTCAGATAACCACGGAGTGACCTGGCTGAACCACCTTCGTTTGGATGCAAGTTTGAGCCTTGACTTCTAGTGAAACTGCAAAACATTCCCAAATTCGACCCCTCCTCCACATCTTGTGGTATGTCGGTTTCTTCAGATGTAGTTTGCGCGGCGAGAAAGGAGGTCAGAGTTGTTGTCGATGCTGAAGTACTTTGGGACACTGGAATCTGCTCGGTAGTAACAGACTCGATGGCGGTTTTAGAAGCATCGTCAGTTTGCTGCTCACTCTTAAGAGTTTTCGTGTCACTGCAACGGTAGAGATTGTAAGAGCCAGCGGGCAAGGGACTCTCAGTGAGAACGGGACTGACCATTCCAGACAAGTTAGCACTTGATATTCCTTCGTTAGACAGGTCCGACACGCAAGCCTCGTCGTCGTTGTCCGACGTCACCGTAACGAAGGATCGTACAGATGACTGTGAATCGTTGTCCCCTATGCTCGTGAAACTTGGGGACGCGACCTTGAGGGAAATGTCTGATGGTATAAGCGAAAACGCGACGCTGTAGGCTGTCTGTCTGCTGGACGGGAATTCGGTGCTGAGTGATTCGAACACGTCTCCGGACATGGAGGTTGACTTGTGTTCGACACCTGCGACGCTCTGGTGGGGATCAAACATCTGAAAGTAGTCGTTGTCTTGCTTCTGAAACACGTCAAAGGCTGGCCAAATCGACGTAGCGCGCAGCGGAGTAGCTCGCTTCTCTTCAATGAGGACGGGGGTCGATTCGAAGTTGGGGTCGAGTTTTACGCCCGAGAAAAAGTCGGGTTCGTCAGTTCCTTGCTCAGTCACAAGTGATTCGGCGATTCCAGCATTGAAAGGCTCACCGATTGTTGGGATACCTGAGGGACGATCAGCTTCAGTTGACTTGGCAAGACACGATGTGTCGAGATGATCAAATGTCGAAACGGCGTCGTCGCCATGTACGCTGAACTGATATGAATGCGATGAAGACGAGGAATCGCTCTTTGCCACCGTGCCGTCCGCCGTTGAAGGTTCATCGGGATCTGCCTCTTCCTCGTTTCGGTCTTTGCTATCTACTAGCGTCTTGCAACTTGCTGATGCACGAGAGGGCTCTCTGCCGTTTGCAAAAGTACTAGTTAACGCGTGGGAATTGAGCTCGTGATAGTCACCGGAGCAAGTGACGCGAAGAGGTGGCGACGTATGAGTGGGTTCTTCGGGATTCGTAAATGCTGCTGCGACCACTTGCGCATCGCCCAAACCAAGTGGAAGGTCCCGAGTCTTTTTCGTCCTGGACCCTGCGTCACTGAAGTCGTACTCATAGAGTGCTGCATCATGGATGTCTTGAGGTTCACGCTGGGCCTCTTTGTGCGTTTCCGCGTATTCAAGCTTGAATTCCTTAATCATGTCATTGTCTTCCAGAAGCTCGCTGAGGTGTTTAGGTGCAGGGCTCTTGTTACCTGTATCGTCTTTGTCTCTGGGAACGTCTTTAAGTTTGCGCTCAATTTGTGTCGCGTTATCTAAAGGGTCAGAAACATCTAGTATATCAACGCCCTTGGAAGAGGCATTTGTCGTTCCAGCTCTATAATCGGGAGAGCTGATGGCACGCCCCCAGGGTGATGGAGCTCCACCACACTCGCTTGGATCGACGGAGAAGGCATAGTCTCCGAACCTTGGCTTCAACACCGAGCTGGCTGCAAGGGTTGCGGGCTCGTACCGGGTCGTCTTAGTGCCTTTTTGGTACAGGCAGACGGCTCGGTTTGCGCTGAAGACCGCCTTGAGACCCGGCAATGATCTGGGAATTGGTGCCCCCGAAGCAAGGCAGGTCTCCTGCGCAGAACAAGAACATGCCTTGAAGCCGCTTGTCCTGTTTATTGCAAAAAAATGAGGGACTCGAGAGCTCTCAACGAAAGTTGATTGTCTCAGCTGGCTTACCACATGTAACGACTGAAGTAACAACAAAATACGCTAGGATACATCCGATTGAATAGTAACACGACATCTTCAATAACAGAACAGCCTAGGATCAGGGTTCCAGTTTTTGGATAAATCCTAAAAAAACTCAGAAAAACACTAGCCGTTAAAATTTTCGTCAATTTGAATTTTTTCGAAAAACTCAGAGTTTTGATGTCACGGTAAAGAAATAGCAAAGAAGACGTTATATACATTTGGTGAGAGCACAGTGTCGGCGGTCCTGCCTGAGGAGAGGCCATCTCAGTTCCGTTTGATATCTCGGAATATTGACAAGAGGGGAGTTTCGTGCTTTATCTCGTCAAGGTTCGTTGAACAACGCCTGTGTTCGTATGTTAAACATGATGAGATAAAACAGCGCAAAAAGGTACAAAAGGAAGAGACAAACTTTTGTACCGTTTTGCGCTGTTTTATCTCAACATGTTTAACAACAACCAACTAGCCCAGCTCTCAACCTTATTATGTTCGTATGGGTCACGACAAAAACCACTGTTCTGGTTTCCGGTTTGGATCGTGCTATTTTTGTATTTTAGAAGAAAGACGGGTCGTGTTGTTTTTTGTGTTTTTTTATTAACAGTGGAAGCTATGAGCCTGTAGATTTTCCAGGAGGGGCAGGGCAGCTGGAGCTTCATTGCTGCCCAGCAACTAGATCCAGGTGTTTAGTTATCTCAAAGTATGAACGTTAATTAAAGCAACACTTCTTTCGCAAGATTTAATGTTAATGGCGGAAAAGGGCGCTTCAGTGGGCGCGGCGGCGACGCTGTGAATTCGTCGCAAAAATGCACGTGTTCTTTGTACAGGTTAGTAACAAGCTGCGTATGAAATGCTTTAGTTATCATTGCTTATGTATTGTTGTGCTGCCGCGCCCGACACTGTGCTGCGATTTGTTGTCTGAATACAGGTCTTTTCTTGCTATCTTACTGTGTGGGGACATAGAACTCAACCCTGGCCCCAACTCAAAAAAAGAAACCATGATGGAATCGGTGCTTAGGGAACTAAACACCATAAAGGATCACCACACTCAATTTGATACTTCCCTCGGGGAGACCAATGTAAAGCTTTTATGCCCTGATGAGGTACCGCCTCTAGCTCGGAAGAACTAGGCAGCGCTGGTAACAATGCAACAGGATGTGCAGGCGCTCCACAGTGTGGTGGATGATCACCAGCTTAGGCTGCGTTCTCTAGAGGATCGACCGGCGTAATAACCTCCTCATTTTCGGTCTTCCCGAAACTATACCACGGAAAACCACATGAACCTCCATGACAAAGTCATTGACGGTATATTTCGAGATATATTGGGCTTAGCTGTAAACTTTGTGGAGCACCTTCATCGTCTCGGTCGCAAGAAAGCTACTGGCAACTTGTAAAAGCGAGCGAGTTGAACATGAATACTTAAAATCGAAAGAATAAGACACGGAGGACAAAGCATGAAAGAACGTGGTTGTCCTGTGCTTGTCCTCCGTGTTTTATTCTTTCGATTTTAAGTACTGGCAACCGTCCATTAATCTTGAAGTTGTGTGGGTTTAACGAAAAAAATAACCGTATACAATAACTGCTCAAAGTTGAAAAATGCCAGCTATTCTATATTTGACGACTTCTGATGTGCCACGTCCGACAAACGGAAGAAACTTTGGGACAGCGCGAAAGACTTGAGGCAGGAGGGGTCGTCGGTGAAACTAATTTAAGATATGATATAAAAATAGATAACGTCTTGTACTACTGGGATGAAACTGCAAACGAAGGGAGAAAGTACATCAAGTATCTACAGCGGCCCCTATCCAAACCCAATGACGAACCGCACGTGGTTGCCTAAGGCCCTTCCGTCTGAATAATCTGACCTGCAGACGCATAGTACACAAATTCACTGACATAGAACAGAACATTCTTTGCAACGAGCCCGACGTCCTTGGGCTAACAGAAACCTGGCTTCACGATGAAATCCGCGCACGGCGGAGGGACGTGGCTATTGTCATTAAAAACAGTATAAACTTCACGCTCCTCGATAATACTAGCACAGGAAACTGTGTGGATCAAGATACTCTCATCGATTGATCCTGTTTCAATCGGGGCTACAGATTTCCGCCCCCTACCGCGGACCTCTCATTTCTTCTAATACTAAGTATATATGTGGTATCAATGAAAAAAACGCTGTCCGAACATTGTATTGGCAGGAGACCTCAACCTCTCGCACATTGACGGGGTAAACATGAGTTTAACCGCAGCGAACTGCACTCATACTGACCCATTGGTGGACATCGCCTTCTGCAACAACCTAGTGCAGTATGGTAAAAGAACTTACGCGTATTGAAGGCGCTACGAGCAGTCAACCCAGGACCTGGTATTCGTTGCGGGGAATATTAGTGGCCACGATCAGTCACGTCAGATGACCACTGGCATTTCCGATCATTTAATGGTATTCGTTGAATTAAACCCGCCCCCTTCCAAACCCACACAAATTAATCCTTAGTGATATATGATTTATATAAAGCGGACGACGTTAGTATACTCGAACCTCTCGATGAGTGCTTCAGTAGCTTCGAGACCCTTAACTCACACTGTGCATGTGATGTTAGCATACTAATATTATTTAAGAAATAAAACCAGTACGCAATTGCGTAAGTTGTTTCGTACCGCGCAGAGTGCGTAAAGTACACGCAACCATTCCTGGATCAACAGATAATTAAAGGGGCGGTTCAACGATATTCAATTAGAATGTTTTTCACTTTACACGAGCTTACTGGCAGTAGTGGGACCCTAGGATACTCGCACGCAACGCCACTGACCAAGAAACTCCTTTGTTGCGCCATAATTTCGAGGACAAAACCTAGTGTTTTCATTCAATCTCTCCTTCGCAAAACCTGATGACGAAGCTGGGCGGTAGCAGTACGCCGAGTGACGATATTTGAATGCGGCTCATAGATTGGACCCGAGCATGGCGTGGACACTCGATTTGGGCTCGTAATAATCGGTGCCTCGACATGCATTCGGGTAGTGGCCCGTGTCCAATCGCTGCAACGACGACAATAGCCGAGCCATAACAATGTCTGGAACTCAGCGCGTGTCCTGTGCTTTGCCAACCCCAGCGCGTGGCTATGATCAACATTGGCGGCATATAATCGGCTCCAGATCCCGTGGCCGCTTGTTCTGGCTGCGAGTTGAGGGGGTGAACGCTGCTCGTTTTTCTTTATTTTTTTCTGCGACTTCGATTGCTTGTGGTGAAAAACGAACGGGTATTTCACAGGTCATTAACTTTAGGGATCCGTTCTAAGTGGTATTTGCGCAAAATACAAAAGTCGTTGCATCGCCTCTTTAATACATTTGAAGAAAATAATAAATCAAGGCCGTATCAACCGTTGCCACCACAAAAAAAGGCTACACCAGTTATGATTTCTACTGAAAAACCGTTTAAAAGAAACAATGTATAGGTATTTCAACCAAACCCTCTGTAACTTCATGAAATTGGAACCCTCTAAATTCTGGAGGCACCTTTCTTCGCAGCAGCCTAAACCTACCAAACTATGTGTAGGTAACAACTTGACTGTCAACCCAGCAGAAGTTGCTACCTGCTTCAATAACTACTTCAGCACAGTGTTCCCTCTTGATAGCGGATATCAGCAGACGTCTCTTCACTGGTTAGCCTCTGAATCTCCGATGTCACGGTCTCGGAGGACGGAATCTTTTCATGCCTACTAGCGCTAGATACTAAAAAGACTTGTGGCCCAGACGGCATCCCGAATGCGTTCCTATTGCGATATGCGGAGTGGTGCTCTAACGTTCTGCACATAATCTTTAGCAACTCCTTGAATGGCGGCGTATTTTCTGACAAATGGAAACTGGCCAAGGTTGTGCCTATCTACAAGGCTGGTGGCTCGCTCTCCGCTGCCAGCTATAGACCTATTTCCCTTCTATATTTTGGTAGCAAAATACTTGTACACATAGTATTCCAACACGTGGCCACCTTCCTTGAACAATTAAATTTCTTTGATGCTCGTCAACACGGTTTCCGACGTCGACTTCCTACCGTGACCGAACTGACGGGAAAACAATAAATGACATCGCGGAATCTCTAGACAGGCCAGGGTCTAGTCAATGTAGTATTTATAGACTTTATTTTTAAAGCATTCAACCGTGTCACGCATCCCAAACTTCTGCGAAAAATCGGGATAATCCTATGCAATAGTAACATAACCGAGTGGATCGAATCATATCTCGTAAACCGCGGCCAAAGTGTATTCATAAGAGGCGTTAACCCTGATGGTGCACCGGTTGTGGGAGTCCCTCAGGGGTCAGTCCTGGGGTCCATCTTATTTCTTATTTTTTATGGAAGATATAGGCAGTCGTGTAAAATCGGGGGATAGGAATGTTCGCGGATGACTGTATTTTGTACCACGATATAATAAAAGAAGTAGAGGACCAGCTTTATCTGAATAAATGCTTGCAGGATTTTTCGACCCGCTGCTCTGCCTGGCAAATGCCACTAACATGAGAAACTGTGTTAGTATGACTTATCAGAATCGAAAAAAGTAAGCGTCCGCTTACTTTTTTCTACACTGTAAACAACTCCTCTCCCAAACATGTCCAACCTAAAAAGAAAAGAAAACCTTGGTGTAATTTTTTTAACGGACCTTCGATGAAATATTTACGTAGATACCATTGTACTCAAAGCCCGAGACAAACTCTGGTTCTTAAAACGTAGCCTAAATCATTGTTACCAGCTCAACTAAACTGCTCGCATACAAAATTTTGATTCGCCCAGTACGCGAGTTCGTATCAGCTGTTTGGAACCCTCCTACAGAAAAAAATATGTAAACATACTGGAAATGGTTACACCGAAAGCACTTCCTTTCATATATAATAAATATAGCAACCTATATTCTGTGACCCCCTCTACACGCAAGCCAAGTTGGACACACTTAAGGAACGGCGCTACCATGCTCGGATGTTTTTTTTTTGTTTTCGTTATTAAACAACGTTTTTTATATTGATATAGTTAATTACCAAAACCAAGACTGATCCGCGCAGTTATAAAGGTGGCCACAGTAGGTCGTTGATGCTTTTCTTCTGTCGTACAAGAATATTTCAAACAATCTTTTTTTATTTTTTCGGATTCAATTGAGAATGGGAACAAGCTTCCTAAACGAAAGTGTACGTCAGTGTTAATTAGTGGGGGGCGGGGGTCAGATGCCCGTGCGTTACTTGGGAGAGGCCGAGCTGATTTACAAACCGTGTCACAAGGAGAGCGGCGAGTGGGGGGCGACCGCCCGGCGCGACGTCTCAGTTGCAATGGGGCCGTCGTGTCGGGTTGCCGCCACTGATAGCGTAGCTGCTGACTTTCTTATGCTTTGGAACGCCGTCTAGAACCTCTACGTACAATATTTTGGCCTTCTTATAACCGCCACTGATTCCATTTATCACTGTATTTACCGAACTATGTGTGCTTTGTCTTGGAACGTCCTCTCTGTACTTTTTTTTCCAAAAGTGTGCGTGGCTGTTTATTTGCATTCTGTACAATCGACTTCAAAGGTGTTTTTGTTTTCACCTGTTTAGTAAAACCAACACCTGCTACAGCTCTCAAATGTGAGCCAGCAGTATGTATGTATTTTAAAAATATGCCAAATAACGCTGGCGACATATCATTCGACACAGGTGACGTTCTTATGAGTTTAGGGTACATTTGCATCATGGTAATATTTATTTTCATTTAATAATTTTGAATAATTGGAAACAAAGTAAAATTAAACTCCAAATTTTGAACGACTAAAAATTAAAAAAAAAATTACTCCGATAAATTTCAAATGTTTAGCGAAAAACAAACTCCAAAAAACACCCTCGAATTTCACAAGAACATAAACTTCGAAAATACGAAATCCTACCTATAATCATAAATCACCAACAAAATGTGACTGACATAAGTAAAGGTATTCTGACGGCTTCTGCCCTCTACTGGCAGCTCAATATATAAATATTTATACTCCAAGTTTCATGCTTTCAAACTCGGACATGACCATGAAAACTTGAATCATGGTCATGTCAGTCAGACCATGAAAACTTGAATGTGGCAACCAGCTACTCGGAGACAAGTGAAAAATAACGAAAGGAAGAGAACGAAGGGAGGCATTTTGTACCGCATTTTTCACACTAGTCTAATTTACTTGCGACTACGATCCACACACAACGGCCTTTATCGTGAAGTTTGCGACGCCAGTTTAGGCTCCATCATATGTAGCCGAGACTAGAGTCACTAAATACACTAGGCCGAGAGTGTCGGCACTCTTGTGGGCGCCGTCATTTTGGTACTTTAGCGATTCGAAAAGGCGATTCCCCGAGCTTCAGGTGCAAGTCAGAAAACTCAGGCGGCATGTTTTTGCTCTGTCGGGGACTGTTCAAACTACCCTGAAAGACGAAAACCCGTTTCCTGCGGTTTCAGATCAAGCACCAGGTTGAGTAACTAGTATCGTTACTTTGAAGCGTGGCCCATTCTAGGGCTCAGGCACGTAGCCAGGATTTTGTTTCAGGGGTGCCCGCCCATGACAAAATGCTGTGATGAGGGGAGGGGGAGAGGAGGCCCCAGCAAAATGGGAAGATTCGGGAGGGGGCGGGGGGGGGGGTCCGGGCCCCATGCCCCCACCCCCTTTTGGCTACGTGCGTGCAATGGCTCCAGCCGAAACGAGTCACTCTATTCTCGCGATGTCGGAAGAACGCCCCCACCTGGAGCCCCAGTTTGCTCATGACCGCTTGGTGGAAGCCCTGGTCCTTCCGGTCCAGGACTGCGGGGGCCCTGACGGTCTTGGTGCTCCAGAGAGACTCGACGCAGGACGCCACGGAGAGGTCTTCGTCCCTGTTCGCGAAGTTACCCTTCAGCATCGACGGGGCACCCCACATGGGCAGTCCGGGCAGCGAGAACACGTCGATGGAGTTTGTCGTCCGCCCAGGTGTCCATGGAGCTGCCTGGTCACCGACAGAACCTGCAACAGACGCTGGAGCGGATTAAATAGACGTTTTATTATTGGGTAACACCAAGAAAGTTACATATTAAAAGGATCAAAACAGTATATTACATTATTAAACACGAATTCGCACGAACCACTGCGGCGTTAACTATACTCCGTTTCACAATGGACCCTTTCCGAAATTTAGAAATGATGCATAGATTATGCACAGCCGCCATTAGTTGATCTCGTCGCTTCCGGCCGTGAAGCCCGTGATTGGTTCCGAGTTCGCGCCGAGCACTGACGCAGCACTCGTGTGGAATGCGTTTCGATTCGAGTACACTCCGAATGCTGACAAAGCGCCCGTGTCCAATGCGTGCTCACGGTGCATGACCAACTAATGGCGACCGCACATAATCTATGCATCATTTCGAAATTTCGAAAAGCTCAGCCGACGCTACGATCCCACGGAGCCTATGAAACAGCATCAAAAGTGCATCGTCAAGACGCTTCTTTTTTTTATCTGAGAAAATGTTGTTATGAAATATACCTCGTCAAGAGCATGCGGAGATAAACTGAGAGCTCTGATTGGAATGATTAGTGCGTAGCCGCAAAGGGTTAGCTGCCTTTGTCTCTAACTGTCTCCCTCCAATCAAAGCGAGCACGAGCGTCGTCTGCTCCTCGCACGGGGTCTGTCGTTCGAACGCTGAACGCCAGCGTCCGGCGTTCGAACGTCAGACCCTACGCGAGGAGAATGTTATTGGCCCGGAAGGTAAGCCGTCGGAAGGTTTCTACTCACATCTTGTTGCACCGTCATCCCATGTGGCAGTGCGGTGCCGAGTCGGGTGGCTGTCTCCCTTGTTTTCCGGCCAGTTCGGGGGACTTTTCGACACGCTAAGTTGCTGAGCTCTTTCGGTCCTTTTGGATTTGAAGAAGCGGCGCATTGCGGGGCTCCTTTAAACGTCGAATAAATTTGTTTTCAAGTTGACGGATATTACAAAAATGAAACTCACAAAACAAATAAAGGTAAACAATCAACCTATTTTCGTTTCGCGTTTTTTTTTTTTTTTTACGGAATTATCGAGGTTATATTGTATTTACTCGAGTAATTGCCGCAGCCGCACTATTTATGAACAAAGCCCTTGCGTCTACTTTCCCACAGAACACATATACCGTCAATCATTGCGTTCCGCATAAATAACATGGCGAATAACCAGATCGAGAACACGATTCTCCATACAAATGCAATCTTCACAGATTGTATCTTCGCACGAGGACGTTATCTCAGTCCTGTAAACAGCTGGAATCATGCTGTCGATAGCGGTGATTGGCAATCTGCGTGCTTCGTGGAAAAGCGAAACCTCAGGTTTTCTTTATAAACAGTGCGGCTATTATTCGAGTAAATACGGTAGGTACTTTGGACGTGTTCTTGCGACGATATCCATTTCTGCACTTCGTATTTGGTGACAGCAATGGATCTAGGTAGGGTGCCTTCACGTGCGCTTTTCTTATACTCCGTTCACCCTTAAAGGAATTGTCCGGTCAAATTTTGTTTTCAAGAAAACACTTGTATATCATTGATATTGCCTCCAAACGCATTGTCCGTGGAATATATAAAATTTAAACGCCTCCCTACATCAGTAATTGAATTTAAAACCGCTCCAATCGCATCCTTGCGTAAATGGGGCTTTCGTCGGCAACATTGAAGTTCTGACGTCACGTAACTCAAAGTGAGCATATCCGTCTCGTCGTTTGCCTGCGAGTGGAGGCCGCAGAGTGCTTCGTTTTTGTTGTTGTGCTCGACTTGTTTCATGGATGGGGGAGATTTTTGTTGCGCGGTTGTGTGCCAGAACCACTGGGCAGCACCTGCGAGCCAAGACTGGACGTTCGACACTTTTCCGCCAGACGTGCAGCGACGAGCAAAATGGATCGTCGCCGTGCGTAGAGAGCACTGGGTTCCCGTCAAGATCGAGATCCCGCTTATGTGGCAATCATTTCACAATAGAGAGCTACGAGCTGAGCTCTAAGCCGACAGAAGGCTAGTAAGCTGAGGTGTGATGCTGTGCCAACGATATTCAACTACGTCCACGCACCCCTCGCCCAAATCGGATCAATCGGTTTGATTATGCAGCGAAACCGAAACCAACAGCTAGGCCATCTTGAAACGATGCCAGAAGTTACATTTAGCACGCGTGCAGCCCGATTTTGTTTGACCCGCGTGTGAAAATGGAGCAGAGCTACGATTCACCAAATCGTGCGACTCAAGGGACGATCTAGAAATGTCACTTTCATTTTGAACAATTCGCCGTTTGCCTTCGATCCACAGGCATCGCCTTAGAAGGAACGACCTGCAGCCGCATCACCGATCCAGTGGATCCGCCGATATGTGGACCCAGATGCCGCTTCAAAGACAAAATCTGCATCCTTCTCTTTGCAAGCGCTTCTTGTCCGAGCGGTGGCCGTTGCAGTTGTGTTTGCGCGAAACGCCATACGTTTGCTAGAAGCTAACGGCTGTTTTCAAGTAATATCCTGCTAAAAGGCGCGACTTTTTCGCACACGTTTGGGAGCTGCATTACAATTTACAAGAAACGTATTCGAGTAGAGTACAGCCTAGGAGACTACATCATTCGAAACAAACTAGAAGACATCCATCGACCAACGCTTGTTATCCCGACCATTCGACGATGCTTTGCGTTATGTGACGTCACGCAGCAGCTACGGATGTCAGCCGTTTAAACTGCCGAAATTCGGGGTGAAGTTTCATATACACACTCATGAAAGGTTTGATTAATATAGAGAATTCACATATCAAAATAAAAATGACGTTCGTCTATATGAAGTTTCCCTCGACGTAAGGAGCGCAAAACCTTACGTACTTCCGGTTTCAACCGGACAATCCCTACAATGCCACAAGTACAAGAGCTCGAGGTCGCTGCTTTGAAGCATTCTTCCGCGAAACGAGCGCTCGCGCTAGAAATGCATGTCTCAAAGCCAGGAGCGCGGGCTAGCTCGCTCTTGTATAGCTTTGGTTGCAGCCTCAAGGTCTGTTCACACTCTTGCGACCTCTTAAAATTGAGTTCCTTAAAACCTCTTACAACGAGAGTACACACTGGCGCCATCTATTGGGTAGCAGTGTAAACTTGGCGGTCCGGCATATTTTCTATTTCTCTCACGCATTATCCTTTCTTTCTTGGCTAGAAAAACTTTTCTCAACGTTATAAACGAGCCTTTCTTACAGGTATTACGCAGATTTGACCTCAGAAATAGCGCAAAACGTTTTCTTTTGTGAAATGTGCTTCCAGGGTCACCGCATAGATGGCGCCAGCGTGCCAGTGTGTTCTCTCGTCCTAAGAAATTTTAAGAAGTTTTAACCGATCTCGTCTCTCTCGGTCGTACTTGGTTGCAAGAGTGCGAACGGACCTTCAGCTTCAAGGGACACTGACACCCCTCCCAAATTTTTTCTTATTATTTGCCAGGCGGTTTATTATGCTGTCAGAAGACTACAGAATCAATATTTTGCTACAGCGTCACGTATATTTTTCATAAGGTCAAAAAACACAACTGCTCGAAACCGAAACTGAAACTGGACTGGGGAGGAAGATGAAATATAGAGGGCGAGAGAGTCGGTGGAAGTCACGTGACGGTGGTACTGTGATACTTTATTTATCCCAATCAACGTATTTACAGCTTTTTAGGAGCCACGAAAAGTGGGTATCATATATATTTTCTATTTTAATATTGTGTGTGGACCTTCGGTGATTCACGACTTTAGTTATACTTGGTGGTTGTGTCTCAACCATAGAAAACGGCACGTGACCACGGAGAAGAGAGTGAGCGCGACTCAAACCGGCCAGTTCTCGATCGGCGGTTTTGTGACGAAAAAAACAAAACGAATTCCGGAGCCGCGAATTTTGTTCTAGGTAGTTGGGCTATCATATGCCAAGTACTACAAAAAATTTGACGAGCATAAATATCTTGTTTGTGTCCCTTTCAGGGTGAACGAAGTGTACACCATTCCAATATTTATGTCCTCAGCCCAGCGTGCAGATTTTTTCATCGCAGCACGCGCATGTTCGTCGCTTCGGAAAGCGAGCAAATCACGCGCCATACGCACGAATACTGAAAATGGAACCAGCCAGGGCCCGTTTGCTCGAAGCCGGTTAACTTTAACCGCGGCAAAAAGTTAACTGCCTTTCCCCACTAGGCCCCTAGAAGTACCTGGCCAAGTTTGACGAGGGCTGGATGAGCGGTAGCTCCGTGTTTTATTATTGGGGGAGGAAAGGGGGGGGGGGGAGCTGGTGTCACCTACTGGTTGTAGCGAATATAAGCGACTTTCGTGGAAAAGTTCTCGAAAAGGGTGGAACCCAAGAATGCGCGCTACAGGGTTTTAAAGACTCAGCGCGGCATACATTTGAGCTTAAATTAAGGGTGGCTTGCGAAGATTTTCAGACTTTGGCCAATTAACTGCGGAAATTAATCTGCGTCACCCATGGAACGAAGAACAGAAAACCGTATTTTCTTGCAAGCGCTAGTTTTTATGTAAAAAAATGAAACAAATCGAAGGTCAAAGTGCCTCTCAACTCTCCACGTCGCCTTTCGAGTGACGTACTCTGGGGGATCACGCGGTTTCCCCTTGGGTTCTCTCTTCAGAGACCCCAGCCGCTTCCTCCGCGATTATCGACTTTTAAAGGATTAGCATCGTCGAAGGTCGCGGCGAGCGATCGACACAAAAGACGGTTCGCCACGGGGGTGACGGCGAGTGTAGCAGCGGAGGGGGACAGGTTTTGTTCACTTCCGCCTATCCCCCAGAGTACGTCACACATCAGTTCCGTTAACCACCACAAGCGGCTGCAGATCGGCAAATATTTCGTTTTCTTCTTTGCGATTACGCACCGGAATAGCAGTTTTTTCGGGGCAAGGTGACGCGTTTTTGGTCACTCGTGCTTGAATAAACAATATAAAAAAATTACAAACTGGTCAATTCTTTCAATCACTGAAATCGTTGCACTACCCCTTTAAAAAACACTTTTTGTTGCTCGTGGCACAGATTTTGGGTAAGGTAAAACTAAATTAACCCTTGTTTGGAAAATTTCTAAATACTTGGCTGTCTGAAGTGAAGACAAGCCTCATTTAAATTTCCTTCCAAGTTCGAAAGACGACCACGAAGTTCAGTCCTAGAAACGATAAGGAAGAAGTGAGCAATGAAAGGCGTTCGCTACACTGGCAGCATGGTTAGCCAGCATGTAAGAACTGTATATAACACCATCATAAATCAAAAACCGTGTAATTCAGCTCCAGGGAAAATATGCCTATAGACCTATTGCTAAATTACCCAAGCATCAAGGATAATACAGGGATTGGTGTTCCGCGCGCCACACGCGCATGCCTTGCCCGTATAAACGATTCGAAGTCAATAACCAAAATGAAGCATTGGCCAACGCGCGTGCAAGATGCAATTTGTTTTAGGCATTTCCTTTAGGAAAGTTACTACTACCGAGGTAAGCACGTGCGGCGCGTGGAACGCTAATCCCTTCATTCTCCTTGACACTTGGGTAATTTAGCAGTAGGTCTATTGCCCAAGCATCGAGGAGAATGCTGAGAGTGTAATTCTACACTACGCGCGCGCTGGTCTTCCCCGTATAAAATATTCGAGGTAAACAATCATAATAAGGCTTTGACGAACGCGCGTGCAAGGCAAAATTTGTTTTATGCTTTTGCTTTAGAACAGTTACTACTACAGACGCCAGCACGTGCAGTGCGTGTAACTATACACACGTATACCATGCACCTTGGTGCCTTGGAAATTTAGCAAAATATATATAGACCTATTGCTAGATTACCCAAGCATCAAGGAGAATGCAGGGGATGGGTGTTCCACGCACCGCACGTGCTGGCGTCAGCAGTAGTAACTTTTCTGAAGCAATTACCTAAAACAAATGGCATCTTGCACGCGCGTTCGTCAACGCTTTATTTTGGTTATTTACTTCATATCTTTTATACGAGGAAGGCGTGCGTATGCGGCGCGTGGAACACCAATCCCTTCATTCTCCTTGATGCTTGGGTAATATAGCAAACGGTACATTGGGACGCAGTCTGCTTCTGTGTGTTATCAATACCCGGCCCATTGAGTCAAGGCAATCCACTATACAACGTTACTAGAACTCTCAGTTGGGAAACTCGCCGTTGAAACCTGGCCGCTGGCGTCCACCGAGACCGAGCTAAATGCGACAACAGCGCCACTCTGTATCATTTGTCTTAACTGTGGTCGCCTTGAGCTTTTAGAAAGCATGTTTTTGCGTAAAAACTAACGGAAAAAACTCTTTTTGTAGTAACTTTTATTGGAGTTTAGTACAAAATGGGGGCGCGTGTTGTTTTCTAAAATCTTTAGTTCGCAAGGTTTTGCAGTATAATTAATATTGTTTTTAGACAACCCTGCCTCAGCGGGGATTTCAGGTAGCGCGTCCTGAGTTAGGCGCATTTTAACCACGGTAGTAAACCGCGGCGCGTCCGCTTGCGAGTCGGGGGCGGTACCTCGAAGCCCCTTCCACAGTATCTGTTCTGGCCCCAAAATGTCCGATTATAACGAAAATGGAAGTCACGTGCAGTTCCTGGACTGGCCGCTGCGGGAGAAGTGGCGGCGTTGGGATCGTCATTAGCTCGGTTGTCGTGGACGGATCGGTGCCACTTTTTCAGAGCAGTCTCTATGAGAGTTTCCCAACTGAGTGGTTCTAGTAACGTTGCCACTATAGTATTCTAAAGACGTTGCCATGCCTACAATTACCGCGTTCATCTAGGCTTAGGAATGGCCAGAATCGAAAGTCAATCTAAAAAAATTCTGCGACGGAGGCTTATTGGCGGAGGAGGCGACGTGGAACCGAGCTTTCGGTTGCACGTCAAAAGATCCCCTGGTGGTCCAAATTAATTTTCAGTCCTCCGCTGGGGCGTGCCAGATGCCCGTCGTTGGTTTGGCACGTAAAACCTCCACATATGACTTTTTTTTTAAATTCTGCGATCATCATTGCTTATGCTTTGCGATTTAAGTGAGATAAGGCAAAAGCGAAAGCCTCCTGCACCATTCATTGCTGACTAACTCACCCGATATTACAGCTACTATAAGATATTAGGTCCAAAGCGAGCGACACCCGCTCGCAAGGGCAACACCATGTTTCCCCCGCCGTCCTTAGTTTAAAATAGTTTGTTGTTGGGCGAGGTTGGTGAACGTTGGGATATATGGTTAGGCGCATAAGTTTCTGATAAGTTGCTGTGACGAGCGTGATAAGTTTCTGTGACGAGCGTGTGATAGTGACATGACGCATGCGTGGACGCATTGATGTTGACGATATATCTGTATGTTTTCTAAAGGTTTCCTCAATACAGTTGTAAGTTGCGCTCGTGTCTGTTTCTCTCTCTTGTGTCCGTCTTCTTTTGCGCCAAACCATGTATCCCAACGTCCTTAGTTTGCCGGTAACGTGACCTAAAACTAAAATTCTTAGGGAAATATGGTTAATTTTTAATCGCGCTTAAAGTTAACCGGCTTCGAACAAACTGACCCTGGAGTGTGTTTTTTTTTTCATTTTTTTTAAAGGTCTATATACTCTCTTTATGTCAAACGGCACCAGGTGGGGCTCCAGTCTTTAACATCTCAGAGAACTTCCGGTTTATAAAAGAATGAACAAAGGCCACCTTCACTGATCTCTATTGTAGTAGGCTGGATCGCGGATCGCGAGCCCGCCGGTGGCACCACCGGCGGCCATTACTTGACACCAGGCAATACACGCAAGTCTATGGGAGAAACACACAAATGTAGGAATATTGAAGCTTGTACGCTGTGCTTGAAGGCGAGTATATTATGATGTGATGCGATCATTATATCAGGTGTTTGGAGATCGAATCGGTATTTGTCAAGCGTTCGAATGCCAATTAAAAAAATCAAACGTGCCGGAGCACCTACGGCTGAGCTGGCAAACTTGCTCTCGTAGTGAAGTAAACAAAGGAACTTGCCGTCAATAAGACCGTCCTCGGGGAAGCCCAGAAGTTGATGAATGTCGAAAACGTTCCATGTTGACAGCGGCTTTCCGGGGGTGAGCGAATTCCGCGTAGCAAAGCCCTCAAGCTTGTCGTCTGCTAAACCCAACTTGTCGAAACCGCCACCGACTCCGCGGTAACTCTAGGTAACTCTCGTCTCATTGAGCTGCACTACATTTCTCGCCCAGCGGAGTCACTCTCGACCACAAAACATTTATTTATAAGAACTGTGAGGGCTGTCAGTTTTAATGTTTGTACACATGCTATTTGACAGGCTTCCCGAAAAGCAGCCAAAACGTTTCAGTGCCGACAACAGCTTAGAAACGGGGGAAACGGCACTTTTTCTCGTTTTTCCCATAGAGTCCCATGCATTTGGTGGTGTCAATCAATGGCCGCCGGTGGCGACACTCGGCCCCAGCTGCCGAGGCCGCGGTCCGCGATCCAGCCTACTACAATAGAGATCAGTGGCCACCTTAACACCGCTGGTTGAAATGTAGATGAAACGTTAAAGGGATGCTGAACCGACAATCGAATTTCAGAAAACAACGCAGAATCGATAGGCGGGACGCTACAAATCCCAAAACGTCACTCATAAAACGGTATCTCCAACGGATCGTCGTATTTTGAAAAGAAGAGCGCGCTCACACAAGGCCGAAAAGACGCGTGACCTCGCGGTTCTATTTCCTCCTCTTTTCGCTTTGACTCCGCGAGGGCGCGGAGAGGAAAGGAGCGAGGCCATTTCTCCTCCTTCTCGACTCTTCTGCGATAAGATGACGTCAACGTTCTCCCTCATTCGCTCCTTTATTTTCCAGAAATACGCCCATCCGCTCGAGATATGCCTACATGAGTGAAGTTTCGTGGTTTATGGCGCCCTGTTGAACACTTCTGCAAGCTCATTTTGTGAAATCTGAACTTTGGTTCGGCATCCCTTTAACCACCACTTATCCAGGTGAAGGCCAAAAGTACGAAGGAGTGCGAGATCTGCTAAAGTGTTTCGAGTATTCTTGTAAACCAACTTGCCCACTCCAAGATGTAATATTGTACAGCCGAAGGCCGTCGTTAAATCTACAACTTTCTTGTCCGTGCAACGTTTATGCTTTTAAGCACTTGTGACATAAGCACTACTCAACAGGCTTGCAAAGACGGTGCGACCGGAAGTCGCTTGGGACGCAATCGGCAGTTCATGTTTGTAAACAGCAAATGGGTCAATAGGGTGATGACACTGTCTACCCATATCTTTCCGAACGCTTATTTTTCTTTTTGGTTCTGAAGCGCGTGAAAGAATGTGTCCCTGCTCGCGCTCGTGACGCTGACTGTGCTATCGGCGATACTTTGTTTTCCTCGATTTCTTCTGTATTTTCCCTGTGAGCAGATGCTGCCGGCATCGGGTATTACAAACGATGGCATCACCCTAAACAGGACGACATTGAGCCACCCTAGTTTTAGAATCGTGTCAAGTATCGTAAACACAGACATGTGGCAGAGCGGAGTCAATAAGCTGGTGTTAACAAACTTCACTACTCACTACGCTTTGGTAGCAATAAAATAAACAAAAACATAGTGCTTTGATACCTTGAAAAAGTGAAGTAACGTTTTGCTGCGAGATAAACAAAAGCAGTCTGGTACCTGTTTCGTTTCGTGTTTTCCCGTTCTTATTCATCTCCTGGTCCTATCGGTTGGCAGCAGTTGAAAATACTAAAGAGAGCAACAAAATCGCTGAACCGAAACACCATCACCCAAAGTCTAGCTAAATCTCGCTGGCGGTATCTCGTCTGCCATGCTGATGGTCTACCTGTCACTGTGATAAATTTGCACCATCAAACTGGCACTTCGAACCCAACAACAAATAGGAAACGGTACTCGCACTGTCGAATGTCGCCACGTACATGTCCGTGCAAAATGCGCGCGCGGGTAATTTTGGCAGGCTTCCAGTAATTTTAGTACATAAAACGTACCATCTTCGGCTACCTCTTTAAAAATCTGAGCTGGAGATGTTAAGAAACCGATTTATTCGGCAGCTTTCTAAGGACCAACAACCTATTTGACTCACGCTGTCTGCTCATAGAAGGGCTTGGATTGAAAGCAGGGTACTGTGGCTATGACTAAACCCATTGTTAAGACCGAAGAGTTGCAGTCTATGCTTCGAAACTATCTCGCCGTTTGGTTAGTCCTGAGTTGGAGTTAAAGGTGAGTACGGCAGTTAATGTTCAGTGAGAATGGGAGATTCAAACCTGGAGCGAAGATCTGACGAAAGGGCTGGATTGACGTGGCACCGTTCCTTCGGCTTCGACCAGTGCACGAGAAAAAAAAATAAAAAAAACCTCGCGCAGTTGCGATTCACGCGGTAGTCGATGATGATGATTGAAGTGTGACGAAGACCGCAGTAAAGGCTAAAATCGCGAGTCTGAATCTGGATGAGCATCGTTCATGGCGTGCGGTCGTCTATCACTACTGCGTGGTGCACGTCAAAGACCCCAGGCTAGCGATTTTACTGCACTGGCTAATTTTCTCATCTACAGCTGAGACACCAGACGCCCATTAAGGCTGATTAACCCCCGGCTGTATAAACGTACACACAACGTTATTATCATTATGCCAAAACGAGCTCTGGCATAGCTTTGGGCTTTCAAGCATTCGTGCAGAGCACGTGCACCCATGCAGTGTACGTTTCAGGCCCCAGCCAGACTTGCCAGGTCAAGAAACGTTTCTTTTTACAGCGAAGCTGTATCTGATTCACAGGTCGGATTACTGGAATTTTTTCGTGCTGTCGTTCTCACGGGAAAAATACTTCACCGATAGAAGCGAAAATGCATATCATGTGTAGAACACACAGCACATCATTCGTTTCAATAAAAAATCAAGTACAAAACAACTTAAGCAACCGCACCAGATAATTGATAACAAGGCGCTCCTGATAACAATGCGAAGCACGTGGCGCTCACCGCGTACGTTTCTCGTTAAAGATCACTGTTTTGCAAGCTGCCGCGACGACGGCAGCTTGCGGCGTGAGATGACGTCACTAGCCTTTCATATTATGACCCTTCTACCGTTTACAAACATAAACCGCCGCTTGCGTCCCAAGTGACTTTCGGTTGCTCCGTCTTTGCAAGCCTGTCGAGCTTGCTTATGTCACCAGTGCTAGAAAGCATACATGCTACACGGACAACAACGTTGGAGCGAGGGCCTTCGGAAACACAGTTGAATGTTTTAGAGGATTCAAGTTGGTTTACAGACATATTCGAAAATTTTTAATTGATTTCACGTTTCTTCGTTCTCTTGGCGCTCACCTGGAGAATTGGTAACGTTTCAACGACATTTCAAGCAGGTCTTTGTTCACTATTTTTATGAACCAGGAGTTCTCTGGGGCGTCGAAGACTGGTGTGCCGCCTGGTGGTGTTTGCCATGAAAAGGGTCTATATAAAACGTTTTGTTACGGTGCATTTGCTTTTCTTCCGTCAATCATTTGGTAAAGTGCAGTGGGCAATAGTTGCAGGTGATACCACAGCTTCGCTGGCCAGTCACTGAACAGTCACGCCTCTAGCGGTGCGCTTCAGCTGTGGGGACAACAAACCGTATTTTCTTGTTTGTTTTTGATCCGAGAAATCGAAGATGACGATTCGAAGGCCGCTCCTCGTGCGACCAAAGCACTGCTCAGAGCGAAGCGCTCGTGCCCAGACCGTGCTCGGCCAGGTTCAATTTCTTTGTTATGCTGTGTGGGTAAACACCGGGCTGTGGGGACAACAAGCTCGATAAAGCGCCCCCTATAGTTCGATCTCCTGCCCAATACAGCGTGGATTGGCACCCTGAATTTTATAGAACCTACGTTTGCCACAAAATACCTTAACCATGAAAGGCAATGATGCTTGAAATTTATTACTTGCAAGTGTTTGCTCGTCTTCCCATGTTAGTTCATCATATAAATGATACGATAGAGAGAGGAAATTTAAGTCACCAAGTTCGGTGCTACCAGATGATGGCAATAAAGAAAACAAAAAGATACCAGAGGCCACATAGCCGTGCTTGTGTCTTTAGCATCGCTCGCACATTGTGTGAGAAAAGTCCATAGTTGCTACTCGCGCCGTATGTGTGTTCGTGTAGCCATTGGATGGTTTCTAAAGCAAGAAGTTAGACTACGAAAATTAGTATGATTGCAGCGATTGGATTTGGGCGTGCGTTTATGCCACTCTATCGAAGACGCAGTATGCAGCCAAGAGTCTGACAAACGAGAATAATTTGGGATACGCTCTAAATTTTTACCGACTCATTAGCGCAGAAATCTGCAGCCTAGAGAGACCGTCGGCTTTCGCAAACGTACTGCAGATCCCAGAGAGCTTCCCCTAAATCTATGATTTCCGTATATCGTCTAGAGTGTGCCTACAAAATATCACACTGATAACAATAAAATACGGGCGTAAACCCAATTAATTGTACATTGTTTGTACAGAGTTTTTATAGTACTATAAAAAAATGTTTTTTTGGGTAGAAACTTTAAATATCTACTTGTTTCGTCTGAAATCTCACGGTAATTCAATAATTGTGTGCGCACTGTTTGTCCAAGAAATGTTTGTTTTTCTCTCATCTTTGTGATGTAACTTTAGTGAACAAGTGAAGGGAAAGGCATTGCATGATCCCCTGAAAGAGAAAACACACCGCTCCCCCACGCCTCCAAAGAAAAAAAAAGAAGTATGCTGTACGCTCCGTGCCAGCCGACTTTGCTGCCCTTTTTATGCCAAACGTCTATTCCGTGTTTTCCTCAACCAGGCACGACTGAGTACCACGCGGTGCGGTAAATGAAACGTTTCCACGCTGTTACCGACGGAAACACGAACGTTACGGCTCAGTAAGGACAAGATTTTTTTGTTTCAGAGACGCGATTGCTTAATAGCCGACCGCACTGTCTTTACGCTTTACGCCGGCTTTTGTGTATGCCGTTGGTGCGTCTCGATCAGTGGCGGAGGCCGCTCACCGATATTCGTGGGAAACCGTGGGAGCGTCAGTCTTATATTGCGTTGCTTCTGCGCCCCAATAACAGCGCTTCCGTAAAAAAAAAAAAAAAAAAACGAGCGTGAGAAAATGTTTTTTTTCTTTTTTAGCAGAAAGGCCAATAACTTATTCTGATCGGCGGAATGTTCCCACCGTCCGCAGGCAGGCAAAGCAGTACTCGGATAGATTGCGATGCGACTGAAAGCGACTTCTAAGTTCTACATAGACATAAGAAATAAAACCTTTCATGTGGCAACTCTGATACACTGGGACTGCGAGTTGGAGCTACATAAACGCAAAAATTAGTGTTCTCTGGGTGCACTCATCTGACACGGACTTAGCGTGAGAGAAAAAAAAAGAAGCTTATTCTCAAGTTATTTGATAAACGAAACAAAAATGGTGTGCGAACGCTATGTCTCACTTTACCTTGCTCAACGGTAAAGACGAGCGGACTTAAATTTCTTTCTTTATTAATACATTTCGACTGAGAAGCCGGCTATAGATAACACTGATGTTCTTTGCAGGAACTTAGTCAGCCCTGCAATGGGCGTGTGGTGTTCTCGCTGTTGATGAGAAATTCAGCGAGTATACATGCAGTGCCACTGCTTCACTGCAGCGACCTTTGTGTTTTGCGCCAATACCGCTTTGAATGAATCCCTGGCGCTTATAACTTACGAAACACGTATTAGTTTTTCTTCCCACAGAATCGTATATAGTCGCAGAAAAAATCAAATAAAAACGGGCAGCGTTCACACAATAACCACCAACGCAACTTGAACAAACGCTAAAATACTGAAATTTATACTGGGGGGTTAGGGAGAGGAAGAGGGCAGTGGCAGCTTCAACTATATTTGTGTTATTTATGTAACCAATGTGGTCAGGTAATGAGTTCCAGTCTTATGTGGCCAATGGTGATGTAGACATTTGAAAGGAGACCGTGGACGATGAAATTTCATGTAATTTGCGAGAAGGGCCGAGACGAGGGGAAATTCTGGGAGCACTTGAGCAGGTGAGCAAAGTTTCTTTGAGATTATTGTGGTGATAAAAGATTCGATGAAGAACAAAGGCGGGACATACTCCGGCGGAGAGAAATTGTGTCCAAATTAGCTGACTGGTGCACGACCCGGATACACTTATACTGTATATGGATAGTAGTCAGAATAAATAAAACGAAGGGACCTTTCTTGAACGGCTTCTATGGTGTTACTTAAGTATGATTGTCATGGAGACCAAATTGGCAAACGTATTCCAGTTTCGATATCTTACCAACGTAGTACGTTAGCTAGCTGTTTTACTGATGGCGAATTCCACCGGTCGATTTGGAGCGCGCCGGGATGCTTATAGCTGCTTCCTTACGCAGTAAAACCATGCGGCGAATCTGGGGCCCCTGGTTGGCCTTTCTTGACGCACGTCACAAATGCGCGCGCCGCCGGCGGGTTAAAACTCGTGCCTGTGTTTCGCGCGTACACAGGGGACACCTCGAAAATAGAGGTGCCGCCTCGAGAGATTTAGGCAGTTTTAGCCAACCCCAACTAGATAACAAAGCCGTAATGATGATAAAGATGTCGTCATCAGCGAAGCCCAACGCTGGGCACAAATTGCACACGATGATTCCGTCAACCTTCAGCTCAAACTTTACTGGAAGCCGAGCGCTGACGCCGCACTCGTTTGCAGTGTGTGTCCAGCGATGGCCTTCGCTGGTGACGCGGAGGTGTCAGCACGTACGGCCTTGTCTTGGCGGTGTTGTCTTAGCGCTCCACCGGCCACGCGCTGTTGACGGGTTTGTATTCGCCGCCAAAACTAGCCTCCTTTTGTTTATTGCCAAATATTTCTCGTCAGCTGCACCCATCGCGTCGCCTTGCAATGTGCCGCCGCACACTGTCGCCGCGAAGCGGCGTGAACGAGGGAGTCGGGTGGGTTAACACGTACCCCTGGGATACAACATCCCGCAGGTCCGCCGCTGCGCCTCCAAAGAGGGCGACCCGCCGCCGTCCTCAATAAAAACTTTTTTTTTTTAGTCTTAAACAACAAGCGAGAAAAAGTTATCGTCGTCTCCTGCTTGCGAAAGAGCAGGACGTTGAAATAGGCCAATCGGGGCCCTGGATTGGCTCCGTTGTTTCACTCCGTGAGCAAGCGGCAATACGCCACCGGCTTCGACTTTTCTGGAGCGCGCATATTTCAATGGGCGATCGGGATTGAGACGGGCGTGTTCCACTCGTCGTTTTGGATCAGCTCCCACTTCAGATCTCAATCCGGATCCGAGCAAAGTCGCTCTGCCGATTTCGGTAAATTCGACTGTAAGGCAGCCTGGCCAGCCCTCGGCACGCACACGTGACTTCATTTGTCTCCGGGGATCTCGCCTCGGAAGGATTGGTAATGGCAGCTCTCGAGGTGCCGCACGCGGCCGCTTGACTGCTGATGCTGCTTGATGACAGCTACGGTCGTCAAGGTGCTCGAGCAGCTCCTCCAGCAGCAACGGCTCAAGTAGCAGCGACGACGAGGATTGCCTGTAAGTTGTATGTCCCGCATGAATTCGACTGCCTTTTCGGACCTGAGCGGAAGAGGCCGAAAATCGAGACGTACTTGGACACCGCGCACGAGCATTCCGACGAAGAGGCAAGTGGGCTACACCGATGCACATCGCTTATCGACACGTATCGTTCACATGATTAACTTGGCTCGTGCGTTGAACACGTGTTGTTAGCGCCGCCATTGCAAAAACATGTGCTTGGAAACCCGGGACTGCTGGAAGCGGATTCCCGGGAAGGCGAATGACGGGAAGGCATCCACCGATCCCGGAGGAGTGCTCATGTTCCACAGGGGATCCGGAGGCGGAGCGACTCTGTTCGTATCAAGGGCTCCACCTCGGATTTGGTCAATACTGATCCCGGCGCGCTCGAAAACGACGAGTGGAATACGCCATGAGGGTGTCACTAGTCCGAGCTTAGGGAGTCAAAACCCAAGAGTAGCATTATCAACGAAAGGGGCTATGTGAGTGGTTCGATCATGATAGATCAAAGGTAAGATTGATTCCCAGGTATTTCTATGATAAACTATAGGCGTCAAAGGGGTGATAGCAAGATCATACGAAAATTATGCAACAATTGAACGGCGTGAAAATGAGAGCGATTTATGTTTATTGAGATTTCAAGCGTTTGCCGTTTTTGGCACCCCTGAATTCTGAATTTGAGATCGTTATGTATACAGTTTGTGGGTCAATATGTGAATGAACAGGCTTGTAAATTACACAATCATCGGCGAATATGCGCACTGAAGGAGAGATGCGATTATGAAAGTCAGTAATGTTGATTATGAATAAAATAGAACCAAGTACTGCCTCGTGAGGGGCGACGTTAGCTTAGAGATCGGTGGTTTCATGTTATTAATAGAAGAGTGTTGGGTGCGACTAATCAGAAATTTACAGATCCAATTGACAACAGACGGGTAAACATTAAGATTTCAGAGTTACAATAAAAGACGTTGATGAGGAACCTTGACGAATGCCTTAGAAAAGTCAATGAAAATAGCATCAGTTTAAACATTGGAATCGAAGCCTGAGTAAATGTCGGTTAGGAACGCTGTTAATTAGGTTTCGCACGAGTATAACTTACGAGTCCCTGAAACTATCGAAAGTATTTTTCAACTGCTGGACGCAGTGTTTTCTAAAACGTTCTAAAACAAACTTTAAAAAAAAAGAGCTCTGTGTAACAAGTTACTTGTTCCGTTTTCTATCCATTGAACCTCTCGAGAACGTTCCGCTCGACATGGTTATGGTGCTCGGGTTGCTTAGGGTGTGGAAGTCTTCGATAACCATAAGACATACCAAACCATTCCCCAAAACAACGCGTTTTTTTTTTTTTTTACAGTTGGAAGTCATATGCGAAAACTACGAGTACCCACCCGATTGGATTTGAGTATTTGATAGCCTCGCACATAGCCTTGCACATACAAAAAAAATATTTTAAAAGCTAGCTGCCCATAAGCACTGGGTCGCCTCCTTTTAAGTGTGTAAATAAGTGTAAATGCCTGTATATATACACCTGTTTCTCGTAACAAAGATTTATAAAACAAAGAAGATCCCTGGATAGCTCAGTCGGTAAATCACTTCGCCCACAATCTAGAGGTGGCGGGTTCGAATCCTGCCAGGTGACTGAAGTCTTTTCATACGGTTCCCTAAGAGCGTAACGCCTTTCGGTGTCGGTTTATCGTTAAAACCGGCCCCTAACAGCCCGCCGTTACAGCCAGCTGTTACAGCCAAATATCACAGAACTCTGTGGAAATCGGCCCATGAAACACACTCTGCGTTAAGATGGCATCGCCCCGAAGCCGCCTCTTGGAATAGTCTGTATACACACACACGTCCGATGGAACTGTTATGCTTGACCCGCCGCCGCATTTCCCCGTAGCTGCGGCCGACGACACTAATCGGCGGCCGATGACAAAGGGAAATTGGTGTACATATATCTATTTGTCCCCAGCAGTATATACAGATAATGCCGTCGGCGGCGGGGGCTTTATTGCATGGACGCACGAACGTCGTTACGCATCCTTGAACTTTCGTGTCTTGGTATCGTTCCAGCGAGCTTGGATATATCGCTCCCACGGACACCATTGGCTCGTCTCGCCTGCCAAGTCGCGACGAGCCTGTACGCGCCTGTGTCGGCGGTATACCGTTCGCATGACGGAGGGCAGCGTACCGGAGAGAGCGCGGCATTGAGAGCGAAAGCGCGAGAGAAAGCGCGTGCACACGCGTGCGTGACGCCGCACTAAGTCGTGTTTCAGTTTCCGAGAATAATTGGTATTGTCATCGAAGGCACGCCACTGGTCGAACGGGGGATGATGGACGTGCAGAGGTGACCTCGGCCGAATTAAATCTCTCTCGGACCTAACGATTCCTACAAACAACCGTTTACAAACTTTCTTCCTTTTTCTTTTCGTGGGCCAAATTTTTTGCGAGCTTCGTGCGTTGTTTTGGGGGCTTGACGCTTCTGCATTGTGAAGTGTGGGTTTCGGGGATATGTAGCGGGCAAGAAATTTCGCGATTTGGAGTGGTATGCCATGTATTCGTTAGTATGGGCGGTGATACAATTTTCGCGATATTTTTCGAGCCGCCGAATTCGCGAAAATTAGGTCTTCCCGAAAATTAAGTCGTTTAGAGTATTCTACTTCGTCTTAATAAAAGAACAAAAATAATGCATTTAATAATGTGCGAGTCTGGATGTGATGATTACGAAGTGTAACCATGCAATGTTAATATTTTACTTGCTTATGTAGTATGTATAAATATAAAAAAGATTGATTTGTTTTAAGAGTTGCTGTAAAATTAAAGGTCCAATCTAATCACTTGTTTGGGATCAAAATTTATGCTTTGTCGTTTTAATTACGTTTATACCACGGGTTAAAATATTTCAGTAATTTCACTTAAGTTTGTTTCTGCGCGCCTTGATTCGTAAATTCTGATTTTACTTGATACATTCGTCACTACCTTTGTCCTCGGGTGCATTCCAGGTCAGCGTGTATATCTTAGCTGCATACTTTTGTCCCGAATAATAAAAAAGTAAACATCGTCACCAAATTTAAAAGGCGTATTCGTTGAGCCTGTTTGCAACTCTAAAGCCGTGTTGCGTCAACATTTCAACGAACACACTGTGCGCCGCCCTTACAAAACCTCTTGTGCGACTAAAGCTCCTTTCTAAAATTCACGCTTCGCGTTCATTTTATAAACATGTCAAGGGGCTTTCTGTAGGACTGCAGTCGTCTGACTTGGAAGCACTGCGGCTGGCTGAGCTGGTTTAATTCCGACCTGACTACATATGTCGTCGCGTTCGTCGCGGCAGTCATTTACCCTGGAATGCCGAGAAAGTTGGTTTTGGGGATCCGAGTCGGGATTATAAATATTCCGGACTACTGTCGCTAGGGGAATGTGGTGCGGCTCTACATTTCTAGCACAAAGACGGAAAAGCGTTTCCTGAGATTTCAGATGATTTTAAGCACCACCAGGATGACTGCAATGTAGTTACACTAAAGCGTATTTAGTGACTCTAGCTCGCGATCTGCGTTTCTATAGTACAGTGTACTAGTGCTTGGGCAGGCACGTAGCCAGGATTTTGTTTCGGGGGGGGGGGGGGGGGGGGCCGCCCATGACAAAATGTTGTATGAGGGGGAGGGGGAGAGGAGGTCCCAGCAAAGTGGAAGATTTCGGGGGGGGGGGGGGGGGCCCAGGCCCCATGGGCCTCCCCTGGCTACGTGCCTGTGCTTGGGTAGTGCTTGGAACGGTGCGAGTCGACAATGGGAACTTGTGAGTCTGCACATGTAGACAACAATCGTGGTGCTGCAGTCGACAGAGCAGCAGAGCCGTGTTTTGGGAGAGTTTGGCCATTCATTGGTTTGGAATCTTTGGATAGGCGAGCATCTCGTGGCCAAACACAGGTCGCGAGACAGCCCCTCACGGATGTCGTGAGCTCGAAAGAATAGGACTCGACTAATTTAAGCCGTTTTAACGTCGTTAGAGTAAAAAGGTGTAACTCTTGGTGACTGAAAACTTGGCGCATGTGAGGTTTTCGTCGCGTCCATATTCCACGGTAGAATAAACGAACGTGCGCTCCAAACCAGAGCAAAGTGCGTAGTTGCGATCATGGCTGTTGATTTGCTAGTGACGCCATTGTCACCGACACGCCGCGATTAAACGCTTCTATTTCACGCTTTAAATGTTGTTTGAAATATTGTGACGTCGCGGTCTGCTGATTGGTCGACGTGAATGCTCTCCGAGCCTGACGCAAGTGAAGCCACCGGAAGTTTGATGCTTGTCCCAGAAGTCGGACGTCTGCTGGGCTTCCTAGTGCCTTCAGTCGATATTTTGGTCCATGCTTTTTTGTGCCTTTGATTGGGTTTTAATACTCCCGTTCTGGATAAAATCCCGAGAATAAGGCATTTGAACGCGGGACATTCGCACACTTGATAAACTAGAATCTCAAAATGTTCACATCGAATGGCTTCCCAGGAGACTTCTCGGGTCCGTATGCACTGTTACTTTGCAACAAGCAGGCTCTCTTGAGATGACAAGAAGTCCAGTGCCCTGAACGCTGTTCGAACCAGCACTAGGGAGAATTGAAAAGCTTGTCAAGCGCTCACTTCCGGGACAAGCCGCTTACTTTCGGTGGCTTCATACAGTGATGTGGTTGGCCTAAGCTATTTTGAAGCACATTCCGGAGCACACAAAACAGTGTTTCGGAGCAGTAAATGTGGCCTTTGGAGCAGCAAAAGTGGCTTTTGGAACAGCCAAGACAGTGTTTCGGAGCAGCAAAAGTGGCTTTTGGAGCAGATATTCTACGAAAAATAAAAATATTCGTTTTAAGTGCTGTGCAAACGAAGGGCACTTTGTGTTGTGTTGTGTTGTGTTGTGTTGTGTTGTGTTGTGTTCTGATGTGACGTGTTGTGACGGAACTCGCTGCTTGTGTTTTTACTGCTGAAACATCCCACAAGTGTACAGTGCTGTAGGCATTGGCAAGCAATTCCGAAAAGCCGCGTGCCGCCGTTTTACTGCTTCCCGACGTGCCAGATTTTCCTCAAAAGTAAGCAAACGTAAAACAATGGATTGCAAGCGTCCCGGCTGGTGCCTCTGCCGTGCAATCATGTCCGCATGCACGTGAGGGAAACTTCGGCAGGTTTGCAGTTGCGCGTGCTTCGTAGCGCGAGCAGAGACGACGGCGCTGTTCGATCGAAACCGAAACTATGCTATCCCGCCCCGTCGCCAACTGGTTCCCAAAATTGTATGACCAAAAAAAACAGTCCAGCGGTGCGTGCTTGCCAGGCCGGCAAACAAAATACAGGCTAAACAACCCCCCCCCCCCAAAAAAAAAAAAAAATACTTTTTTTTTTTTTTGGGGGGGGGGGTCAAAGCGAGCCAGGGTCAAAATGTTCTTGGAGCGCTTTGTGCAGCAAATTAACTCCAGACAAACAAGCGCCATGTGCGGGTTCAGCGTGCAAATATTGCTTTTTTTGCTTTAGCTCACTTCTTTTCGCCAACTTTCTTTCGCGGCAGATTTTTCACGTACCGGGGTCCCTCTCGGAAGAAAGCCTACCGAGAGAAACCTAGGTAATCAATACTTCGACCCAGCAGTCTTTGAGTTAAAGACGGATTTTTGTAGTAACCTATGATTTAAACAAGAACAGGAATGTTGATGAACACGCGGCGGTACTTAGTTTCATTTTAGATAGCGCCCTATGTGCCGCGACGTGAGGAGGAAACACCCGACTTCGCGCGACCACGGTGACTGTAAGGCAGGGACCAAATATAGTTTTCTCAGGGCCGTCGCTTTCAGGAGCGAGTGCTTCAGCTCACAAAGTAACTCCCGCCGCGCAAAAACGTGGCTTTGTTTCACAGCATGTCGGCATGGCTGGTGCCTGGCACGCTAGCGTAGAAGCGTCCGCACATACCCGCGTCTATCGTTAAAATAAAAATAATAAAAAAAAAGACGCGAGACGAGATTGACGAAACGACGTGAGCGCAAATACAAGACGGCGGAAAAATTATGCAAGAGCGGATGAACAATTGATGCAGGGTACTTTGTGTCGGGCGGCCGCTTGGGGCCACATAACACACACGTGCTCAATTACGGTATACTCAGTTTGTTTTCGGTCTTGAAAGACAACCTAAATTGCTGCTTTTTTTTGTTTTTGGCGCAGGTTTGGCGCAGGTTACCCATATTTTGGCAAAATATAGCTGGATGTAGCAGAGTTAGCCCCTTGGCGCAGTTTGGCGCAATTGGCGCAGCAATCACATCACTGCTTCATACCGTCTGCTCAATGCACCATCAATGCTATGTCGCACTTTTGGTTTATGCTCTAACCGCGGAGTGAATATTCGGCGCTGGCGGCGGCCTCTGCTCCGCCCATTGGCCGAACTCTCTCAATATGCGGCTCTGCAGGGCAGCAGAAAGTCGCTGCAGTTCGCACGTGCCGCCGCACGTGCCCGTGCACGCGGTGCAGGCTCACAGTCACCACCATTCTGACCCTAATAGCCCCGTGCGCGACCGAAAGCGTCGCTGTGGTCGTTGCCTTCCACGATTGGCGGAACGCTGACTATGACGTCGGAAAGGGGATTTCTCATCGACGGAAATAAGAGGAATGAAAGAACTTTAATTTTGACGGTGTTGGCAGTGTTTCTTTGAGAGCGCAATGATTTCAAGCTTCCACCATGCCATTTACAAACACCATCGAACTTGTTGTTCGCACGGTAATGACGTCACAAGGGGAACCATAGGAGGGCGCCACCAAAACATCTCGCCGCTAATACTGCCGATGCGCTTGTCCGGTGTCGACACCTATCCCGATCTTTACCACACACCTCACGCGAGCCGCTCCGGTCCCAACACTACCCCTAGAACCACTAAATGGCTGCGCTTAGAGTATCGGCACTCCATTCCCCGACATTGTTCTGGGCACCGGCGCCGTTTTGGTGCTTGTGCAGAGCAGACGCAACTGCCGATCGTCGTGATTCAAAAGTGCGAGTTCCTCAGCGTTAGATTCAGTGTTAGGAAGCTCATGTAATATTGCTTTGCTTTGTCGCGAACTGTTTAAACATTTGTGGAGGGAGGAAAAGCGTTTCCTGTGATTTCAGACAAAGCTTCAGATAACTGGCAACCATGACATTAAGCCGCAATACGGCCCAGTAGTCGTTACTCTGAAGCGTAGCTTATTTAGTGGCACTAACTACCCCGTATTCTATAGTACTTCTGTTTCAGCTCGGGTACCAGACGCAGCCGATGCTACGACGCGCGAGCGATGTGGCGCGCTGAACAGTGCTTGCACTTGCACGAGCGCGTGCTTGCAGTGAAGCTGAAAGCCCAGGGCTCGCGCTTGTAGCATTGACCTGTGCGCTGGACTCAAGCTGAAACGTGAGTATGGTACACGTATTTCTCACTAAGTACCGGTATGCATGGCTATAGGGGTAGATGCGCCGAGCTCTCCAGCATTCTTGCGAATACGTTCCAACGTGCCGCCTGACGTTCATGACCGAGAAAAGTGGCGCTCGTAGCTCAGCCTACGCGGTGAATTTCTGACTCGAAGGAGCACGAGCAGCGTTCATCGTCAGCTCGCAGCCAGAACAAGCTGCCAGTGTCTAGGAGCGCGATTGTACGCCGCCAATGGTGCTCATTGCACGCGCGCGCGGTTGGCAACGAACAGGCGCAGGAGTTCCGAGCTTGCAGCATCGGCTGCGTCGATGAACAAGTGGCCATGCTATCGATGTTCTGTCTCGAGCTACACTTATCTTGCAGCCCCAATCGAGTGCCGGTAATCATTGGTTATCTGGGAACGCGCGAGGCACATATGTCACGGAGCGACTGCTGACCCCGCCAGTTCACTTCCAGGAGCACTTTCGTTTCACATGCTTCGCCGTTTGATTCCTTGGACCTCACCGGGGCACAGGACCTCGTGGCGCTGGCGCATCTGACGCTACTTGTGCCAGTAAGCGAACACAAACACACCAGAGGGCTTTACGCTAGCAGCCGGTGCTTTAAAATCAGGGGGGCCTCGGAGGATCTCGGATCCCCCCCCCCCAACAATTTTGAGAGGGTGGGGGGGGGGGGAGGGGAGATCTGAGGTGGATCTGAGACCCCCGTCATACCTCTGGCGTTCACAAAACTACAAGAGTAAATCGGTTCTTACAAGAACACATTATCTGATTTCCCCCTACTCAGAGTAATATCACGGCTCCAAATGTTCTTCCTTCCTAAAAAAAGAAAAAAAAAGATTAAAAAAAATACCGGGCTGCACTTTCACACATAGTGAAGTCGATTTTGTGTGTATCTAGTAACCCCCCCCCCACCCTCTTCCCTCCCTCCCAGCTTAAATCAGGGTTTGTAGACACCCCCGCAGATTACGGGAGCCTTTAAGCACTGCTAACAGCTCGTGTTGTCCTTGCGCTGCATTGTGAGGCCACTTCATGAGTACAACGAAAGAGCTGTAACCCAATAGCACGCGCGCGACTGTGATTACTGATTATGAACCACCCATCGCGATAGTTTTAGAAATGGCAGACGTATCAGATTTCGCGGTAGCACCCGTGTAGCGGTACTGAAGGCGGGCCCGAGGAGATGGTTGACCCGATTAGCGACAATCGTTACATAACCGCGAGCGAAGCCGGGATAAGGAAAAAAAGAAAAAAGGAAACAAACAGGGGGTAGAAAAATGGATACAGCTGCCAAGCCCCGAGCGGGCTCCGCTTGGATTGTCTTTTTTCTCGTTCTGTTATTTCTTTCTTTTTTTTTTTTTTTCAGCGATCTGGTCACGTGATCCAGCGGAGCTCTCATCGCGGAGTCTAGCGACGCGCTGCTACCCCTTCGTGTCCTTGCTCCGCGTAGCTCGCCGCTGTCTCCCGAAGTCGGCGTCTGGGGCATCTCAGGTGTGTGTGTGGCCTTTTTGTCGCATCTTTTCTGTCGTAGAGGTTCTCTCCCGCGTCCTTGGCCTCTGACACTCGCTTCGGCTGCTGTGAGGGGAATGGGGAGCCAGTTCGCTGTTGCTAGAACGGCCGCTCGCTTTTTTGACAGCCGTCGTCGCGGTGGCTGTAAGTTTGTGGGTGCTCGCGGCGCGACGACTTTCAATCTCGCAAGGATCTGTTGACGAATCGATCCCGTCACATCGGTTTCTCGACGTTCGTAACGTCTGGGAGGCTGATGCGTCGTTACGAGAGGCGCGCTATTGAGTGACTGTCGTCACGTTTGTGGCTGTAGTGCATTGACCGAGTGTGTCTTTCATCGAGTTACGCGGAGACGGGTCCTTTTCTTTAAGCGTTTTGTGAATCGTTTGCTACTTTGACGGTGGAGCTGTTTGTTTTGGTTGGCGGTCGCAACCTCTCCGAGTGCTCAAGAATAATTTGTATGTGTACATCATTACGTGCCTTGCATGTGACTTCATCTCACCGTACTAACGGTCATTCCTGCTCGTTGTTGCCTAGAAAGATCACATTTTGTGGTACGAAATGCTATCAGCAGAAGCAAAAAGGTTCTTCACAGGGGCCGCTGATGTGATGGCAGTGCAAGCGGTGTGTATACATATGCGGGTGGAGTTCACGTCAAGGGGTTCAAGGTCATGGAGGTTTGAATTATCTTAGCACACATTCTGCAGCGTTACATTCAGGGTATAGAACTCGTTCTTCCCAGCAACTCGCGAAACATTTAATTCGTGCAATTAATTGGAGAATTACGGTTGTTACCCGAGAAGGGGGGGGGGTACAGTAAGGAATACAGAGAAGCCCCCCCCCCCCCACACACACACACACGCGCGCACACACACACTCTGAACTAATAAAAGGAAAAGAAGGCTTCAGAACAGTTTTCAGGCTAGAGTATCAGACGTTCCTTTTATTTCTTTTTCGTACTGCTTATGAATGTCCATTCGACATGCTGTACCTTCCATCTACGCGTCCTCGTGGCTTTATAAATTCACCGTTGCGTTTTTACTTTTGTGATTGGCATTTTCCGAGCAAAGAAATTGTGTAGATTTATTCATGCACTTATTTATTTGTCTACTACTCCCCTAAGGCACCGAGAGGCATTACAGCTGCGTCCCTGAACGGTTTATTTTATAATTTCGTATGAGTTGTATATAATCCTTGTAGCATGGTGTTTTTTTTTAAATTTTATTATATGTCAATAACGGTATATAGGAGTCATCCGTCGCTAGGCTCACCAACTCACGAACCTTTCAGGACGGCGACATGGACTGGGACCCCAGCCAGTCAGACTTTGTCTTCTAGATGATTTCCAGCTGGTGTCCGTCTCTCTCGCTAAACTCAGACCACTAAGATGGCGTCCTCGAGCGATGAGAAGAGGGTCCTGCGTCATCACCACAGAGCGGCGTTGCAGTTTTCTTCGGGCGCAGTCGCTGGCTTCATCGAAGTTTGCGTTAACCACCCTCTGGACGTGGTCAAGACTCGGTTACAGATGCAGTCGGCCGACGACCCCAACCGGTACAAGTCCATCGCCGACTGCTTCAAGCGAATGGCCAAGTCGGAAGGCTTCTTTGCCATCTACAAGGGCATCGTGCCCGTCCTGGTGGTGGAAACACCCAAGATGGCGCTGCGATTCATGACGTACGAACAGACCAAGCGGCTCCTCTCGGACCACGTGTCATCCGTGCCCAACAACTTGATCTCCGGATTCTTCGCGGGTGCCGTCGAAGGGGCCGCTGTGAACCCGTTCGAAGTGGTCAAGGTTCGACTCCAGACGGACAGGCAGTTTGTCACCCAACAGCCGAGCGCGTACAGTCTTGCCAGGCAGATCTACCGGAAGGACGGCATGGGCAAGAACGGGCTGAGCTTAGGCCTGACGTCCAACATCTTCCGGCACGGTGTCTTCGTCATGATCTACTTTACGCTCTACGCCAAGTTCAAGGAGATGGCGCCACGGTTCAACAACAAGAGCGAAGCCAATCTGTACAAGGTCGGGACAGGACTTCTGAGCGGATGCATCGGGACCTGCTTCAACATACCCTGGGACGTCGTCAAGAGTAGAATCCAGGGGCTTCAGCCGGTTCCCGGTGAAGTGAAGTACAGGTCGTGCTGGCAGAGTTTTAAGCTTGTGGTTCGGGAAGAGGGACCTCTGGCCCTGTACAAGGGACTTGCGCCCAAGATGCTCCGGTTGGGCACTGGCCACGCGCTGATCATCGTTCTGTACGAGCACATTGTGGAACTACTCGAAGCCTTAGCCTCTAAGATATGAAGGAGGAACCCATAGTTACAGAAGCTAGTCAATAAATTGCAACGCCAAAGATAATTATGGTTATTAGTGAAGTGGACTAGTTTAGGTGGTGTTGGGTGCGAGTACTTAGCGTAATCAGGCTGTAATCGTCAACAAGGAGACATGTGAAACTAAAAGAAAATCAATTGAAACTTTTATTTTAGAAAAATCTGGCCATCACTGATACCCACGCTGCGCTATCACCACGACGCGCCACCTGTCCCTTTCTCTCCTCTCTCTTTCTGCGTGGTAACTTGAAGCACAGGTTACTATGCATGATATGCAAATTCATAAGCAGGGACTCTATGAGATGATTATTTTTGTACGAGTAATTTATTTTTTAATGTTTTAGAGCCTAAGCCCGATATATAACGAAATGAATGAATGATTAATGAATCGATTCTTTATTAATTTTACCTACACTGTTCTAATAAAGTGTATAACAAGGCGTATAATGTCCACGCGAAGCGTACTGCTACTGTCGCAAATAAAATCATTTTAAATTGTTGATTCGCCTAATTGTGGTATTTTTATACTAACTACATTCCATGAGTGTATGCATTTTGTTCGCGTTAATCATCCAGAATGGGACTCCAACCGGGTTTTGCATAAACAAGGATGGTCAAATGTATAGTAAGCATTTCGAAATCCATACTACGGTGCATAACAACATCATGTATAACTTTGAAAGCAACACGGATACCTATATCAGGAGTACAATTAAAACATCCGCTAAGTTTATTTGAAGCTGTATTCGGTACCCGGTATAAAGACACGAATACAGTCTGCAGTAACAGAAGTACTGCCATAATAATAATTATAATGAAAATAATAATAGTAATAATCAATAAATCAATCAATGTTTTTATTGAAGTGCCCAGGCACAACCTTGCAGGTCTTGGTACGGGTGCACTCAGGAAACATAAAAACCATATCACTGTATACACACAACAAACCAACAGTAAACAATAAAAAAAAAGTTTAAAGAGATCACATATGTCACATAAACCCTCTACGGTATAATAATAATAATAATAATAAAATAATAATAATAATAATAATAATAATAATAATAATAATAATTTTTTTTCGGATGGCACAAAGTATGATTTGGGTCTGCCAAAGCCTGAACTGGCTTGTGGCTAAAACCTCATCCACCAGTGGTACAGGTATAAAACAAATGAATTTCAACAGTGTGAAAGGTGGATCATGACATAAAACACACACACAAGATTTTAGAAAAAAATGGCATTGAAACGTTGGTCAAGTCAAAGTGTCCAGAGTTGTTGATATGTGGATAAAGAGTCACATCACATGTAAATCGTACACACACACATCAAAACATAAAAATGAAGCACATAATAATAATAAAAATAATAGTAGTGGTAATAATAATAATAATAATAATAATGATTCTCTTCAGGCCTTTTATTAATACGTCATGAACAATATCTGCCAAAGCGATAACCACGCATGAAAACAATCGATATTAACATTTCCCTCTTGTAACTTTCTGTAACACTATAATGCAAATATTAGTTACATTATAATCCTAGCTTTCACTAACAGCTGTACAGCATTCTAAGTCCTGCACAAACATTTCCCTATGCGTGTATCAAAATCCGTAACTAAAACCACGTGGATATGTGAAAATACTGAACTAGCCAAACTGTAACCATTGCAATACCTTGCCAGGTAATAAATGTTCATGCAAGGCTTCCTAGAACAGCTAAGAGTCGAGAAAAATATTCAAATTCCCAAGAATATGCCAGACGCCAACTTCCTTATAAATCGGCAAGGATGTGTTGACAGAATGCCAATTTAAGGAATGTTGCCGTTTATTTTACGAGATCCACAGGCACCTGTTGATTCCGCAAGTCCTGCAATGCAAGTCAAGATAGCAACCGTTCTGTTTTTGCATGTTGTTATTGTGCCCGCGAAGCCGATCATTTAGGCAGCGCCCCGTCTGCCCGACGTAGTGCCTGCCACAGGACAACGGAATGCGATAAACCACTCCATCTGTAAAGTCGACAAATTTCGTTCTTTGCTTCTTTTCACATCCGTGTTTGGCACGCACACCAGGCTTTCATAGTTTGAAAGATAGGTATAGCATCTGTCCTCACCCATTCGATTTGTTTTTAAATTTATTTACCTATTTGACATTGAAACAGATGTCAATAACAAAATTAAATTTGATTAAATCCGACTGCAAATATTCTTGAGCCCGAAATGATATCCTACAACTTGGACATTTCGCGATTCTATTTGTGATTGCGGAAAGGAAACTGCGCGGCTCAGCTGACTCCTTCTGACATCTATGAACCTCGACGGCAACTATGTTTTATGGTACATTTTATGACCGCTCGAATACTATAGCGCTGGAAGCGCAAATATCTATTTTTGCCGATTTTTGCCTTCAAGCATGTATCGCCACCTCATGAGAGATTTGCTAAACAGGACTGGTGTGTTTCACGAAGTGAAATCAAGGTGGCGTCAGCATCGTTCGCAAAACTTGCAGGAATTCTAGTAAAACTTAAACGCCGACACCTTTTTGTTTCTTTGTTTTAGTTTTTATATTTTAATATTAGGAAGAAGAAAAAATAGACATGACTTTCCAGGTGTTTTAGGAAAGTTCGCGCAGAGCATGGAAACGTGGTTTTACGGGGTGTAACATAAGTATATCGAACGCCTACGTTCACGACTTACTTTATATTATGAAGGTGCTTTGGTATATGTTGATAGTAATTAAAATATACCCTTATTGCGTCAAGCATTCTCCTTGGTTTCACCATTCATCTCCAAATTGGCTAAATTGTTTCTGATGGACAGTCTCAAACCGCAATTAAAAAAACAAAAGGGAAAGAAAACAAAATTGGCGGCTGAATATGATAAGGTGCAATTTCTCTGGAATGTGTATATATGTTACTGGTCCAAGTGTCATGGTAACAATTGAACGAATGAGCTCACATTATGACGAAAATGACAAATAAATATAAATGCGCAAGGCCCACAGCCGAGAAAGATACGATTATGTCATGCACAATTTGGGCATTCGAGAAATCTAAGTGTAGAAAAAATAACATATATTTGCGTTATTATTATTTATTTTTTTTTTTACAAAATTAATTTGCAAAACTTTAGTCTGATAACCGAACCAGCGAAATACAAATGCGGGTGTATTTCCAGTTTGCAGATTTGTGCTTCATATTTTTTTTTTCAGCACGTTGTACTGTGCAAGCTTTATTTTCAGATATGCTGCATAAATCGAAAGTCAAAAACCAAAGCTAACCATCGGCGATCACGAGACATGTCTTTTTTTAACTAGAGTATTCTTATAATTGGCTCGATACTCCCATTGTGTCGCCTTTTCTAGCAGACGACGCTTCTAGCAGGACGCTTTCCCAAGGCCGCCGGAAGTCGATACTACCGCCACGACGAGCGACGAGCGAACTTCAAGGTCAGCTGACTTCCGGCGTCGGGTAGGCTGCTGCTGCTGCGAAGCGCGCCTTTCCTGGATAGCAAGTCTCTCGTTTCTCAGCTTGCAAAACCGGTGAGTTGACGCTGTTTTTGAGACGTTTAGCGCTTCCTCGACCTCCATTTCCTCGTGTACCTGCAGAAACAGCAACTTTTGGCTTTCGTTGAACCACAACAACTTTTCCGGCAACCGTTGAACTGAGGTAGCGGCGACAATTGAACCGCGCGTTGTCGAGGTCGGTCGTTTGAAGATGAGGGATGTGTGTATTTTCAGTTTGTGGCGTGTATTTTAGCTTTTAGATTTGAAAAAAAGGATCAGTGACCGGGCTATTTTGTCGAAAAATACGCGCGGATACATGCTTGCGATCGTCTCCGTCCGTCGGAGGAGAGCGCTGTCTTTCTGGTTGTCTGCTCGCCCCCGAACAAATTACTTTTGGCATTGTAGAGGGCTCCTCGCATTCTTGGCTCGTTGTCACGCGCTGCGAAAAAAATAAAAAGTAATTATAGTTGTAGGACGCATACACAGCGCAGCATGGATTCGTCAAGCTTCGTGGCTGCCGAAATGGTGCTAAAACGGATGATCAGTTGCCCTGCAAAATTGGCTGCTTTTGTGTTGTCTTCTGCTCACAAAATTATCGAGATAGGCGCCCAGGATGAGTGGATTTGGCGACTTTGGCCCTGTTTCCCGATTAAGATTGTAGCGAGTGCCGCACCGTCTGCTCGGAGCTTATCTGTAGCTATTGAACGCTGACCTAATGGACTATGTACACACGATCGAGCGTAATAAAACGACGCCGCGTCTGATAAAAACATTTATTGCTGTGGTCCGAGCGATATCTGTGACGTCATCATAATTGTCCGGCGTGTCTGGAGTTCAAGTGTGTGTTCAGATAAGGTAATGACATGAAGTCGTTGGACGATGCATGTGCTTTTGGTTATGTGCTTCGTGGCTTTGAGTGTGTACGCTAAGCATATATTTGCATGGGTGGGCTTATTTAATTACTCCAGATCATGGAAGTTGCACGTATACTTGATCATTTGTTTCAAACTTCATGAGCTTCAAACGTTGGCACCTACCGATCGGTTTGATTCTGTTATTCATTAAAGAGAACATGATGCATGTATACTCTTCCAGTAGAATGCAAATGTTCTAATCCATTTACACCTATAACTTGATTTGTGTTTGTAACTTCAAGTAGATGCTGACCCATACATGTGTGAAAAAGTCGTGCACAGTGATTGCACAGCAACAGACATTGCTTATTTGTCTGATTCGGAAACTAGGGGCCTGACAGCAAAGGAAGACACAGGAATGCCAACACGACAACAAGAAAGGAACAGCACACATACAGGGCTTCAGGCACTCCTCTCTTTATGACTCGTTTTTTACCGCCTGTTTTAGGTTTTCACAAAAGAGTAGCAGTCGTTAGCAGTCTCCTAGCCCGCTTGCTTTTTTAAATATTCGTGTAATTTCATTTATACCTGTGCGCGTGTGACACTTGTCTCTTCCGTTTGCGCAATATATTTAAAAACAATTGTTTTGCTTTTTAGTTTTTTTTTGTGTTTGATGAACCACTATACTTTGTTTCACCTTGTGTTGTACCGCAGGAAAGGCTACAAGCGCGAGCTACTTGCTCTAAGACACATCTCGGCGGCACAAGCTCTCGTGCACCAAGGGCAGCTGCCAACGCTATGAGCTCGCGCTTCTAGCCTTCGCTGCGGTACAACATAAGGTGAAACGGAGTATAGTCCGTCTTCAGCAACAACAGCAAAATGTGAGTTCGTCCACTGCTTTCCACCTGGTATTTCCGCTGCACTCTTGCACATCCTGCCGCAGAGGCTGCTGCATGATTTCGTGTGGCTTCTGTACAGCTGGCATGGCAGAAATCTCGCTTATTATTGTGCCTACAAAAAACAAAAAAATCGCAAAAAAATATTTGAAGTAAAAGAAAGGGGAGGGGGGGGTATTTTCCCGCGCATTAGATTTGTTTCCCTCTATTTCTACGTACCCCGAAGAGATGGCGCCAGCTGACGGAGCAGGTTCTGCCATCTCTGGGATGTCGCGGGAACTACCCTGCGTTTTAGTTTGGCGCGTGATCGTTTTGCGATTTGAATGAACGCGGCATCTCGAAGTCTCGCCTCGCACTGAAAACGACCATACGAGACGTTATACCCCGTTTGTTAGATTTCTTGGTTTATGTATTTTCATACTCTTGCGACAGTATGTTTTTTTTTCTTTTTAAAGTGCTTTGATATTTTATTTTATTTTATTTTTATTTCTCATATATTACGGCAGCCAAGAGTGCGAACCTTGGCGTATAGAGCAGGTTCAAGACACATGTAGCAGAACATGGCGCCATGCAGCGACAAGCTTTTCAAAACAGGCATGTCCTTTCCCGAATTCAAGAGACCTTAACGAGCGCAACAGCCGTATAGTTGATAGAAGATGCATCAGGAGATTGCCAACCCCAGCGCGTGGCTATGATTAAAGGGGCCATGAAATGATTTTACAACTTCTTCTTCCTTAGCTTTAATCTTTAACTCAAAAGCGAATTGAGAAATCACGTGGTCGTGACATGCTTGGGCACTGGTACGTGCGATGACTCCAAGCTTCCACCCTGCTTTCTAAGCACATCAAAGAACTTGTTCATTCGCAAGTGATGATAAGTTCCGTCAGGGCACTCATTGGCCACGAACGCGAATCCAAATACTCGTCGACGAATTGATTGTTGACGAACGTATACGTCCGAGCGACGCAGTTCTCGTTTCCAATATGTGAGCTGGGGTCGGCTGACGTCTTTTGGGTACCTCGGATGTATCATAGTGAAAAGGCGAAGAGCTTTCAAAGGAAAGGAGGTACGAAATAGTCCGCTATATTTTCGAATGTTCGTACCGACAAACTGGTTTTTGACTTTCAACCCTCTTTTGGCCCACTAAACGATATCCGATTAGTAAAGTCCCAATTTAAAATCATTTATCCCAGCCCAAAATTAATTTTAGTTTCCCTATAACGTTTGCGGCATAGGATAGGGACCTGGCCACGTGGCCGCTTGTTCTGGCTCCGAGTTAAGGGAATAAACGATGCTCATATTTCTCGTACTTTTTTTTTTGCCGATTTTTGTTGTTTAGGAGGGAAAAGATTTGTTCAGTTATTAACGTTAAGTAGTATTTAGCGACAGTAGAAAAGTCGCTTCATGGTTCCTTTAAAGGGACACTGACACACCCCAACATTTTTGTTCTGTTTTTGCCAGACGATTCATTGTGGCGTCAGAAGACTACTTAATCAACATTTCGCTGCAACGTCACGTATATTTTTAATAAAGTGAAAAAAAAAAAGAAACGCCACTGCTTGAAACCGAAATTGGACTAGGGAGGAAGAAGAAATGTAAAGGAGGAGAGAGAGTTAGCGAAAGTCACGTGGCTGTGCAACTTTTTTTTTCTTCAATCAACGTATTTGCGGCTTTTTAGAGGCCACAAAAAATTGGTATCATATTTCATTTCTATTTTTAATATTGAGTGTGAGCTTTCGATCGACCCACGGCGTTAATTATATTTGGTGGTTTTGTCTAAACCATAGAAACCGCCACGTGATCCACGGAGAAAGAGTGAGCGCGACTGAAACCGGCCAGTTCTTGATCGGCGATTTTCGGGCGGAAAGAAACCGAATTAAGAGCCGCAGGTTGTGTTCTGGGTAGCTCGGCTGTCATATGTCATGTACAAATAAACACCTTGGCGAGCATAAATACCCTGTCAGTGGAGTAAGTTAGCTTCGTTGAGTGCACTTTCCCCCAGCGGACCGGTGCGCTGCGGAAAAGCTACACCCGCGAACTGGACATCCGCGTTCTGACTGCGAACTCCCTTTAAAAATCAAATCGCACGGTCGCGGCTTTGGGGTGTTTGACCGCGTTTTGCAGCGTCGCATTGTGAAACGGCCGTCGGCCACTTCAGCGCTGTGTGTGCATGTTTTTTTTTGCTGCGGATGTTTTAAAGCAAGAGCAGCCTTGCAAGGCATTAAATAAAGACGTTTTTCTCAACTCAATTCAACTCCTTAAATAACACCTGAGCCGGGAGGGTCATGCTACATTTTGGAGTGGTAGCCAGGCCAGTTATGGGACGCGGCCGATGTTACTCCTCCTACTTATTGGCTAAGTCTGGGGAGGTTCTTACGGCCGCAGGAGGTCCGTGTTTCAACGGGGGTTCTCACATAGATGAATGGGCGTAATGCAAGCAACCGCTGACTTTTTTAATTTATTTTTGATGCAGTGCTGAGATGGCACTGCATCGTTCTATGAAGAACGACTGCGAATGATGGACAGGACACCAGGTTGAGATTGGAACGACTGCCTCGTCGTCGTCTTTTATTCAAGCACCGCGAGGCTATCCTCGTGTTACATCCTCTTTCCTCAAAACTTAGAAATAAAAACAAAATGGGAAGATGTAACATTAAAACCACACAAACACGTTAGAATAAAATTTAAAAGAAACGCGAGCAAAAAAGAGAAGAAAGAAAAATATAATAAAAAAAAAGACTGCGGCATTTGCTGGAACGATTCATAGTCTCCGTGAAGGCCGTCTACTTCTGCCAGATCGGCGTGATGAGTGCCCCTGCTGCGTCTGAGCTTGCGATGCTTCATGGTCTTCTGTCTCTTCATCTCTACAGTCTGGTCCAGGGGACTCCGGTCTCCCATCTTTTTCCGATTCCGAGTCATCGTTTTCTTCTGTTGTCCCTGAATCATATTCTTCATCAGCTTTCAAGAGATGTTGCCGGTTGCGACGTAGCGTCTTGCCATATCTTCGGTGATGCTGCACGATCTAGGAGCGACGTAGGACTCCACAGTTGCTTTCGTGGCCCACTTTCCATTGTTTAGGATACGGACGGTGTCTTCTGGCTGCAGCGCCCCTAGATGTCGCCCTTTTTCGAGGCTCTGGGCGTGCTTTTGAACAGGTGGGGCTGGATCCGAAGAAAAGTCTGGAACAAGGGTTTGGATGCCGCGACCCATCAAAAGCTCCGATGGAAAGTGATCGCCTTTCAGTGGAACCATGCGGTAGCAGGCCCGACCAGAAGTCCTCTTGTGTTGATAGCGCTTCGCGGAGTAGCCGCTTGACCAGCTGGACGCCTTTTTCCGCTAGGCCCTTGGAGCGGGGATACCCAGGGCTTGACACTGTATGAATAAAATAATACTGCACAGAGAAGTCTTTGAATTATTTTGCAGAAAATGGCGGACCTCCGTCTGTGTAAGCTTCCATCGGTATTACATGACGTGCAAATATTTCAGAAAGATTTGAGATCACACCATTGACAGTTGCGTCATGAAGCTCCTCCACTTCTGGATAATTGGAGTACGCGTCATACACCACTATAGGTAATGTTTCCGACCAAGTTAAAAAAAGTCTGCCGCAACCCGTCCGCAAGGATGATCAGGCACCTCGCGTGCATGCAGAGGCTCATTTTGTTGTTTGTATGTGGAAATTTGGCATGTCTCTCATTTCCTGATTAGTGCAGTAATATCTGCATTCATACCTGGCCAGTAGACTAGGTTCCTTGCCCTTGCGTCACACTTGTGGAGGCCTAGGTGACCGTGATGTATTATTTTAAGTATTCTTTGCGCATTGCTGCTGGTATTACAAGCGTGTCCCCTTTTAACAAGACTCCATTGATGACTGAAAACTCTGTCATAATGGACCTCAGCTCAGCCGGAATTGGAGTTCCCGCTTCTAAGCAGGCAATGGCCTCCTGCAGAACAGGAATGCTTGCTGTGGCTGCCTGCAGGCTGCCCAGGTTCCGGCTGCTTACCAGTGTTGAAAGCACCTGTGCATCAGCATCAGGGACTCCGGAAGTAGATTTTGAGGGGGGGGGAGCTGAAGTCAATCATTTTGTTTTCATATATTTTAATATAGGAAAGAAGGACTGGGGCCGAATTTCTGTTATGTTATTTTTCCTTATTGTTTATTTAAAAAATAAACTATCATTTGCATGAAATTCCTTACTTAGCATGTACAATCACTTTTCCTTCCTGCTTTATAACAACAGTAGGGAGTTTTAGTGGCTCGTACGCAAGAGCCTTGCGTACGCAATACAGTTGCGGGTCGGAAATGCATACGCATAGAGCGCAATATTGCGTTTTGCGCATGCACCTTCCGACCCTCAAAGCTTTCACTACGATCCACTAAAACTCTCTAATATCGCGAAAAGGCTTATGCACAGTGCTTCAGGCACTTTCGAAACCCCTACAAGGATACACAGCATTGCAAAATTGAGTTTGCGGAGAATCACGTTTATTATTCTTGAAATGTTCATCCAAAAAGACATCCACACTATGAAATGAGCGAGTACGCCAAGAGAATTACATATATACAATGACATGTTAATACATATTTAGAACATGTGCACAAAAGCGTGGTGAAGGAAACAGATCCATATATAGGCCCCAGGGCCATGTGTGTTGATCGTCTCAAGGAAGACCAAAGGTCGCCGTTCGCTCAGCAGTCCTCAAGACAAATTCCTTGATGATGTCGTCCAGGTTGAGCTCGGCAGTTCTTCCTTTTTGCATGAGCAAAATAAGGGGGGTGTTAGCCTCCCCTGACTCATACGGCTGCGTAGATAGGTTTTAATTCGGCGTAAGGCACTAAACGGGCTTTCCCCGGAAGCGACAGGTGCAGGCACAGAATGAAGACGTTTCATATATTTTACGACTTTGTTCAGGAGGTCACGAATTTCGTCGGATTTCGCCTGTAGTGTACTCAATATGGCGTCAATTGTGAGGGATTCAAGGTTGTATAAAAGAGCCGGCAAAAGTAAAAGCTGCGCAGAGTCGGGCCAGATCAAAATCACACGCATGCACTCCTAGAGCCTCTTTCAAGTCATCTGTTGTGAACTGTCTTCCCCGGCGGCGTTAATCGATGTGCTCTCTAGGTTTACTAGCTGTTTCATACCAGGCTGTTCAAACCGCCGTTTAGTTTCACTCATAATGCAGTCTACAGCCGCGAAGTACTCCTTTCGTAGCTGCCTTGCAATCAAGTACAACTGGCGGTGAAGGTGTGTTGCTCATTTCAAAGCTTTCTGGCGGTTTTTTCCGCCCTGCGCTGCGAGGGTCTTTCAAACCTATAGCCGCATGGCAGTTGAGCTCGTGCAGTCCCACAACTCTTCAAACGCGACTTCAGACCGCAGATGGGACATTGCCTCGCAGAGAGTCTCTGCAGCCTCTTTGATACCTGCGGCGCGAAACATTGAAGGTTGCAGTACCCTTTGAAGTTCTTCGCATGGGCCGATTTCTGGCAGTGTTTCAAACCTTTTCAAAAGCTTCGCATAACCCTTCAAAGTGGCCCTTCTGTTGTCTTCACTCGAATATTCTCCTTGTAGCAGCTCGTTCAGTGTCTCCTGAACTCTAGCATAGTTTTCAGCGAACCTTTTCATTGACTTCACTCTGACAGTCCACCTTGTTGGGCAAAGCGGAAGAACGTTATTTGGTATTGATCCGGCCTCTTACGCCACCTCGCGGACTGGAGGAATTACAATAGATGAATAAATAGCTTTGCGTTTCTTCGAAGTCGGAGTGGGGGGCTCAGCCCCATCCTGAAAAATCTTGGGAGGGCTCTGGCCCCCCTGCCCCCCCCCCCCCCGGTTCCGGAGTCCCTGATCAGCATGTATTTAGACGTCGGTCGTGTTGTCTTCGGCTTGGGACTCACAGGATATTCGAGAGTGTGTGTCCGCAATCACCAGCTTCTTTCCAGGAAATGAATTGTAAATCAAATTCAGACTTCAGAAAACGAAGAAATAGTCTTCGCAACTTTGGTGGCAAGTCGCCTAAGTTTTTCTTTGCAAGAGCGATCAAGGGCTGATGGTCGGTTTCAACAAATATTTTTCTTTCCAGTATAACTTAGGTAAATGTTTTACATCCAAATACAATTACCAGTGCCTCCTTTTCAACCTGAGCATATCTATGCTCTGTATGTGAGCACTCGTGATGAGTACGCCACCACTCTCCAATCCTTCCCATCATGCTGTAACAAGACAGCACAGAGAGAAAATGCAGGGGCATCTGTTGAGACTTTAGGGGGTCGAGAGGGATCCGAAATTGCCAGGACCGGTGCTTCAGCGACCAATGTTCGGAGTTGTTGCCACTCGCTTTCATGCACCCTCGACTCGCAACGACTCTGTGCTGACAAGTTGGGCAAGCACTTTCCAAAGTAGTTTACAGCTCCTGGCAACTGCCGAACTTATTTCATACTCGTTGGAGTTGGTAGGGCTGCAACACATTTCACAATTTCTGGATTTGGCTCAATGCCAACTGCGCTTATTTTATCTCCTTAGCGGGTAATTTCACTAACCTGGAAGATGCACTCCTTCAAGTTAACACTTAATCCTCCGGCTTGCAGGGCTTGAAGTACAGCACGGAAGTGTTCGTCATGTTCTTCTCGCGTTGCACCCCAAATCAGGACATCATCAATATACACCCGCGCGCTTAGAAGTACAGTCAGCACGGAATGAAACCCGAACGCCGGAACGCGTGGCCATCGATACAGGCTGCTCCACCTGGAGGGCCCCTGAGAACTAATGAAAATGCACCATGGGTGCGAGGGTGCGGGTCCTACTAAGATATCCTCAACCCTCGCGCGAGGCGTCTGGGACTTCCCCGTTTCGCCAGTGGCGCGCTGTAAGCGCCGTCACTCGGGGTGCTTTTCTGTCGCCCCACCGTCGCCCCACTGTCGCCCGGTCGACACCGGGCGGCCGCTTAACCTGGCTATAGCTCTTTGCGATAGGCCCTGCTCAGACAGGGTGATGCATTTATTCCGTTCCGGAATTGATACGCCTGGCATATCGGTGGTTACCAAAGAGGGCGTCAGCAAGCAATTCCTCGCTTTTTAAGAATCGACTGATAACCTCGCAGGAAAACATGCGCATTGCTCATAAAAACCGAGGCATCCGCGTCAGTCTCTTGCAGCATTCTTTTTTGTTCATAAAGAGTATGGTCGTGCGAATAAACGAATTTTATTTTGCGTTTATGACGTTTCACTATTTCTCAGAGACCGCGTGGCTCGTTGTTCACGGAGCCCCAGCTTGGCTCCAGTGACACGTCATAAGCACTACGGGTCTTCTGTGCACGAAATGTTTCAACTTTCATTTCGCCCTTGCGATACACAAAGCGATAATGAATGAGAGCGCTGAAGAGATATCGCTGGGAATCCGATACACAAAGCGAGTGACAGTGCTTTTTGTATCGGATGTGACGGCGCTTACAGCGCGCCACCGGCGAAACGCGGAACTCCCAGACGCGCCGCGCGAGGGTCGAGCTCATCTTAGTAGGACCCGCATCCTCGCACCCCGGCGCATTTTCATTAGTTCTCAGGGGCCCTCCAGGTGGAGCAGCCTGTATCAGCGGCCACGCGTTCCGGCGTTCGGGTTTCATTCCGTGCTGACTGTACATCTAAAAGTTAGCTCATAGTGCGCTGAAACACCTCGGGAGCTGAAGCGAGTTTCCAATGGGCAGTCTAAGAATCTGAGGTACTGTTTTCTGAGGTCCGAGAATTCCCAGTAATGGCTGATATACTTGTGGAAGTGATCTGCTGCGAACATCACTGCAAGGCCTTTCAGGTCCAGTTGAGCGTAATTGCGCTCTGCTGTACCTAATGTACGCGAGGCAAAGGCTATGGGTGCCTCCCTGCCCAAGTTGTCCTGCTGCACCAGCGCCGCACCGATGCCATAAGGCGAGGCATAACACGAGATGATGAGAGGCATTGTCTCTCATCATAGTGTGTCAGAACAGTCTTCTTCAAAATCAACTGTTTCAGCTCCTCAAAAGCTTCCTGATGTCTCTCTTCCCATTTCTACGATTCGTCCTTCAGTAGTAACTCATTAATTCCTGATGCTACGGTAGCCCTTTGTGCAACGAAACGGTCGTAGAAGGCTAGCAAGCCTGAAAAGGATTGCAGGGTTTGCTCCGCTTGTTGGCATGTTGGTGCCTCCTCAATGGCTCATACCTTGAATTCTGTCGTGTGTACTCCCTCAGCGTCAATCCGGTGGCCCAGGAACTGCACTTCCCGGTACGCTGAAAGGGCACTTTGCCTTGTTCAGTCGCAACTTTGCTTGAACAAGTAGCTGCATCACCTTTTTCAGCCTGTCTCTGTGCTCCTGTTCCGTTGCACCACTGCCGATAATGTCGAGGTACACAGGCCCCGGGCAGTCTACTCAGTATGTTTTCCATAAACCTTTGGAAAATGGCTGGGGCTGCGGCTACACCGACGGGAAGTCTCTTTACATTGTAAAGTACCTTGATTAGTGCTTACGACCGCGTATGATGGCCAGTACACAAGGATGAGATTGGTGTACGACTGCCTCGTTGTCATTTTTTATTCAAGCACCACGAGGCTATCCTCTTGGTACAGTACTACTTCGTCAACGGGAAATCCACACTAAACCATGCCACTCCTCACCATGGCCAAATGTGTAGGTTCCATAATGCAACGCGCGTAGCGTTGCATGCAGGGATTTTTGGAGGTATTCTATTGTAAAAAACTTCGTCCCTACTCGTTGAAAAGCGTGATCCTGCGCAGCCCGCTTTGCTGCAGGGGCAGCCGCTGCGTAGAGGAAGAGCGCCCTTTCAGGGGGAGCGCTGGTTTGACACCTCTACCCTACCACCCTGTAATAAACAATTTACAAATAAAAAAGCGATAATAAAAAAGAAACGTGAATGCTTTGGAAGTTTTGGGAAGGTCGATGTGCGTGCTCTATGAATCCAGATTCTTTATTATTTTTTCAAGTTCGAGATTTAGGCAGGAATAGTTGGGTAGACAGAAGGATTTCGAAATTCCTTTAAAAATGCCTCGTTCGCCTTTCATTTCTTTATGGACGCTTCATTGGTCGAGTGCACACCAGTTTAATTAAAATTAAATGAGCCATACTATGAATGAGTTTTTATGAATATATTTTACGAGTTCAGCTTCAGCTTTCATAAGAGCACGTTTGTGCCCACGGACTGATTTCGTACGGTCAAAACTATATCGACGCGCAAAATGCTTTTAAAGGGCACAGTTAAATGGCTAAAGGTTTGCCTTTTATCAGAATGCGAAATGCAAAGGTTTGCCTTTCATATAAATGCCGAATGTTTTTTAAGTAGATATAGATAACTAAATTACTAAATGTTTGCGTTGTATCGAATTGCAAAATGCTGTTAAAGTACGTAATTAAATGGCTAAAGCTGTAGTCCGTTGCAACTCAAGAAGGTAGGGTGAGGGTAAGACGGGCCGGGGAGGAGGAAGCAGACGGAACGCTAAAAAGAGGAGGAGGTTTCCCCCTCTCTTCTCCAGCGTTCCGTCTGCTTCCTCCTCCCCGGCCCGTCTTACCCTCGCCCTTCGTTCTTAGGTTGCAACGAACTGTAGCATTGAGAATGCAAATTGCCGTCAAAATGCGTAATTATAAGGCAAAGGGTTGACTTTTTATCAGAAAAAGAAAAAAAAACTCGCGTTGTATTTAAACTTTCGGAGTTTGAACAAAACATTTAATTGATACTCAGTGTGTAAAAAAAAAATGTAAGAAAAATAAAACCTTTAAAAATAAATAGTTGCTCAGTTTTTTTTTTTTTTTTAATATTTACAACGCCTTTTTTTGTTGTTGACACACACGCGCACACACAAACATTTTTCTTTAATTTTTTTATTAATATGTGGCGCCACCTAGGAGGATCCGACGAATACGTACTGTAGGTAAACGCGAGTGATGAGAGTAACTGAAGGTGCGCCCGAGGGATGGCGCTGGAGTTCCGCCAGCCGCCAGCAACTCGTTTCATTCAGGCTCTTGCCAACTTCTGTGTAACTGCCTCGCTTGACCCTAGGGCTGGACAACGTTGACCCGAACGTTCCTCTCTTTTAAAAATCGCATGAGTAAACATCACCTCTGAAATATTATGGCTGTGATTCTGAAGAATCTGATGAAATTCAGGATCTCTCTAAGTCGGTTTAGAAGTAGCAGTTATGAATGGTAAGATTCGCGATATCGTTTATTACTTGGTGTAATTTTGACCTTTTATTCGTCTGGTTTGCATTCTCTTTTCGTCCCTGCTAAGAAACAGGGTAGAAGCCTCCCTCAATTTCGCGTCCATCGACGTTACTTTCCTTGAAATCTTTTTTTTTTTTTCGGTCCTTGCTTTGTTTGATTACCTAAAGTTGAAAAACAAGCATCTAATTATTCATTTATTTGATTACCCTCAGGGCCAGATCGAGGTATTATAGAGGGAAGTAACTGACATAACTAAAACAGTAAAAAAAAAAAAGAGGAAAAGAGAGCTATTTAGTAGTTATATTTTGTCGCGCACGCACGCACGCAAACCAAACAAACAAAAGAGTTCGTAACGGCAGTTTGAAAATTTTTGTTATCGGGAATTTCGACAATGGTTTGGGGATGGCGATTTCGTATTCAATGACGTGTTGGGAAAGAGATTCAGGAAAATAATTTGTATGACAGGATGGGATGCGAACTTTATGACGATGATCGATGCGGGCTGAAAAATAAGAAGGTGTTTCACTAAGATTCGAATTGTTATGATATGTATTGTTATTATGATATATCTTATTGCTATGATATATCTAATTCAAACTCCCATCCGAGCTCAGAGTGTGTTCCAGCCAGAGTTGTGCAAATACTCAACAAAAGTATTTCAGAAAAGATACGAAATACCCATTTGAAAATGTATTTAGAGTAGTATGCAAGTTACGTTTAGTACGAACCATCTTGGGTAGAGCATAAATACTTAAAAATAATTAAATTACTTTCGAAGATACATGGAAATTAGGTTACAGGCTGGTAATATAGGAATAAAAAAAACGTCAAAAGGGGTGATTTATACTTGGGATGACTTCGCTGAAAATCACATTCTGCTGTCATCTTTATGAATTTCACAATGTGCGCTTTGCTGGTGCAGTCTAGGTTTACTTAAAACTAATTGCTGGTGCAGTCTAGGCTTACTAAAATATTTCGAAATATTTTAGGAACAAGAGGAATCACGTATTGTATACATTGCACCTGATGTGCTTTCGTTTGGCCGCAGTGTCGACCCATGACGAATTCCGTAGTAATTTCGTAATCTGCCTTACCGCGATTCGGTGTACTTGACATATAGTCCGGCATTGCATATCCCTAACAGCCGAACTAGGAGTTCATCAGGCAATCAGACTTGTTGATGAGTACGCGAGTGAACGACAAACATCTTCGCTCATAACAAACACCGAGAGCAACAGCCTCCCTCAGTGATCAACAACCAAGTATTTTGTCTCCCCGGTTAAGGGCGAGTAAAAACGCCTGTATCTTCAAACTAAAAAAAAAAAAAAGAAAAAAATACCGTTAGGAGGACAAAGAGGGAAACACAGGTAACAAAGGAGAGTGTCCACGAAACCGCTTTCAAGCCCCATTCTCTTGTTTCAAACCATTCTGGACGCATCGACGTTAAGATTGCATAATCAGAATCTACCAGTTTGGAGATAACTGGCTCCGCCTGGCGGAAATCTGGGTGCGAGGATTTTGAGATTGAGACAAGGCGCGGATTCGGAAGGAGATGAAAGAAATGATTTTGAACGAGCTTGGTTGTAAAAGTTAAACCACAAAAGGCACACAAGGGGCTTTTGGGGGAGCCCAATCTAGGTAACTGCAACTCAATAAAACCAGCGGGATCTAGCTTTCTTGGTCGAGGCTGTGTCTGGGCTCGCTTGAAAACGTGTTCGCGCATCTTCATACCAGAACCTTCTGAACCGGCGATTTCCGAAAATGGTCCATTGTGACCGTACTCAGCCTTGGTGTCACAATCATCCGTTGATGGAACCACTCTGGCTTCAGACGAAAGGTGTAAAATTCGGATGACGTCACCAGCACTTTAGGTAACACCGAGTGTCCTGTCCAATTCAAAAATTACAGGAAAAAAAATTCAGCCTTTCCACTCTGGTGAAGAAGAAGAGCAGCGGAGCTGTCGCTTCTGTTCTCGGCGGTGGCTTTACAGGCGAGCGATCTGCTCCTCTTTCGCAAGGGAATCTGAAGCGCTCGACGTAGTGGAACTTGAGGCGATAGCGGCTTCGCGGCGGTTGCGGAACCATCCGCGCTGCTGCGCACGTCGCCGTCGCTCATAGATGATGACACCGAACTCTGGGCTGCTGCCGCCATCTATGAGCGACGGCAGCAGCCAGCAGGTTGTCTGGTTGCCGCCTTCGCTCATGGATGGCGGTAGCTGTCCAGAGTTCGGAGTCATCATTTCTTTGCTGGTGGACACCATCCTGGGCAAACTAACCCTTAACAGCTCCGCTGTCAAAAAAAAATCGGACAGTTATCCGTTTGGTATTTGTTGGCCTTTTGAGGCATACGGTTTGCTCGTGCAATTGTTTCCTGTTTTGAGTACGGTCACGTGGCTCCAAGTTTGACCGATCTCACTAAGCGTTCAGCGCATGCGTTACGCCGCTACCTTAGTTCACGGGGGCAGACGCCGTGCATGCGAGGCTCGTGCCGTCTCGTGCTCCACAGCGCAGAGCTCGAGCAAGGTTATTGCACGTGCCGAAAGACTAAAGTTCCCTCGATGCATTGCGGAAGCGGTGGCGTAGTCAAACTGGCAGGTGAGATCGGTCTATTGCCTTGATGATTCCGTAGATTGTTCCGAAAGATGTATTTGAAAGATGTATTTGAGATACTGAGTACAAGATAATGAGAAATGCAAATGAATATAGAGTAGCAAATACTCTACAGGAAATATGTTTGCAATATACCAAGATACCGCCAAAGGAATTTCCAATGCAATATCTTGAGTAGTGTATCTAAGATAGGCACAAGTCTGGCTTCCAGCTTGTGCAGCCGGTCATGTAGGCGAAGCTGACATTTACATAGCACGCGTGTTTGTTTTCCCTGAAAGTCGTCGGCTTCCAGCGTCATTTATTTTGTCACGTACACAAACGATACGCCGTTGAGTGTTGCACGCGTACACTTGAAATGTAGCTGGTAACTACAGTGACCAGAACTTTTGTCCATTACAAATCGCCGAAAAAGCGTAGCACGATTAAACTTGCGAAGGACGTCAACCTAATCTATCTTTATATCCGCGTTCCGAAGTCGACGTCACTGACGCACGCTGAGCAGTTTTTTTATGGACCGGCGAAACAGGATTAAATTTCTGGCGAAGGAGAAAGTTTAACCAGCCGAATGTTTTCGAAGGCCGCGAGCACAGTATGGGGAGACAAGCGATGTCATGGGCACAGAGTGTGCGAACGGTGTCAACAGCCTTGTCCAAGGACGACGTACGGCATGACAAAGTGAACCGCACCGACACGTTCGTCACCTGCAGTCACGCAGCCCAGTTCTTTTTTACCAAGGGACCCGGGGAGTTCCAAAGTTCAGTGCAACCCTCGGGTGTCTTCTTTTCTTTTCACGTGGGCTTGACTTTAAACGAAAAGTTTTGTTTCGTTATATTTTTCTTTCGCGCAAAGAAGTGAACGTGGTAAAATATTCTCGAAGTGCAGCACAAGCTTGTCGTGGTGAAACCTAGGCTGGTACTTAAACATAGCCGACAAGCCTTATGACTCGTTTTGTACTACAAGCGGCGAGATGTTTTGGTGGCGCCCCCTATGGACTTCCCTCTCGTGACGCTCATTACGCTTGCGAACAAGCAAGTTCGAATCGGTGTTTGTAATTAGCATGGTGCAAGCCCGAAACTCATTGCGCTCTCATAAGACAACGACAGCCAAGACAAGTCAACAATCATAAAATCGTTACCGCCCCTTTAACGAAATTATTCTCGTTATATGCCCTGGATGAGAAAGACCTTCACGTGACGTACAATAGTCTGCAAGTTCGGCACAATCCTGCGAAGTGCCGACCACAGCTGACGCATTAACGAGTCGACAAGCCTTACGATTTTCGCTCACTATAAATAAATACTGCTTGCAATTAATCATTTTCCTAGTAGCGTACAAGACGCGCATTAGTATTTCTTTGCATGCAGTGGCAGTCGAAAAAATATATACATATCGAGGAAAAACGAGCAGCGTTGACACCCCTCGACTAGCAGCCAGAATAATCAGCCACATGCTAAGCTACAGACACGGCTGGAGTTGGGCTATGCCGCTATTCCCGCCATTGGTAGGCAGATAGTACACGAGCCAGCTACTCCCAACGTTCACCCAGGCATTGACTGTCACGAGCTCCAAGCAATGGCTCAAGTCGGAGTGCATCAGCGCAGTGCTAGCGTCCAATCCACGAATCGCGTTCGATTCTACGATAACTATACCGAGGGAATTCGGAAGAGTTCCAACCGTCGCGCCCCCATAGTGGCTAAATCGAGAACTACACCGATGGGGACTACAACAGCTAGCACTGAAATGACTTTTTGATGGTTTGTGTTTTGACAGTAACGCTGGGTCCACGTTGACGCGGAACGTTGCGTCCGCGTTCGGCTGAGGGTTGGTGTTCGATCGGTGAAGCACACGCAGCACTCGTACATTTTTATACTTCTTCTTTCATGACTGAACGCGGTAAAAAAAAAAAAAAATGGGCAGGAGCCGTGCCCAATCTTTGTCCCGCGCGGAATACAAAGAAGACGAAGTGAAGAATCCAGTGCACACGCGCCTCGTGTTGGTAAACACGCATAACTCTGCGGAAAACAAACGACGTCCTTGTTCCACGACGACGTCATCAATGCCTTGCGAGTGGAGGAGAGACTGAAAGAAGTAGGCCGCGCTTTCATCCCTGAAATTACGCCGTAACAAAGAAGCTTTTGGGTCGGTGACTGCGCGTGCAAGTACAGTTGTGTCTCACTATGATTATAGCGCTATATGCTTATATATAGGGGTATTCACTGGCCGCCATATTTGAGGTCACTGTTTAGAGCGCATGCTCAGAACGAGCTCGCGTTAATAGGCTGCCAAGACCGGCAATCCTGATGGTGTGTAATGCACGTTGCAAAATAACTGTGGAAGCTCGCCATCAGCACGTGCTCAGCATTAGCGCACACAGATATGGCCGCCAGTGAATACACCCTATAAAGTGGAAAACATTTACGCTGCGAGGAAGCGCGGTCATCTTGGGACAGACTGCGTCGCGTTAGTAGCACACGCTTTTTGTACGGTTAATTAAGCCGCAGTCAAAACTGCTCATTCATCGTACAAGAGACGCGGTGTTCGCTGCGCAGACATGATGAAACAAATGTAATCTGAGGACTCTGTTTCGCGTGACGTAGAGCGGTGCGAGCGCAGCTTTAGTGGCAGTGTACCCACCGGCGTTCCTAACAGAAAAGGTAATTACGACGGCAAATTTCCTTACTTTTGTGTGCTTTCAAAACCGAGTACTTGAAAATAATGGAGAGGCATCGGTCTTGAAAACATATATTAAAAAAAATCCAGTCGAAACACCTTCAATTGCACATCGCTAAGTGGAGATTCGTTTTGCAAGATCAAGGCAACACGCTTCACTTCCTTTTTTTTTTTAATTACTATTATTCTATCGCTTCACGGTACGTGTGCCTGTCTGTCTTGGCGAGCTCGTTAGCTCCAATATCGTGGCCCGAAGGCGAACTGTTGTTTCACCGTGAGAAATGGCACGCGTCCCTTCGAGGCATCGTTTGTCGCTTAGAGGCTCGTCTATAGAAAGGGAGAGAGAGGTCGCTAATTCTTCTTAGAGCTGATGGGCTATACATTACACTCCCGCCGTCTCCCTTTACATTGATATGTCTGCCGTCTAAGGGACCGCAGACACCGCGACTACCGATCGGTCCTTGTGGCGGCGTTCTTCGGGTATCGCCAGTTCCGTCTCTACGTCGATGCCGCGACGGGAGTCTCCGAAAGTTTAGGGTGCATACAGTGCACACACGTTTACGGAGAGGAGAAACGGACCGGATAGAGGGACTCCCAATCAACGGAAAGCTCCTGATGTTGAGTGTGGTATAGACCGACACGCTGTTTACAAACAAGCCCGGGTTTACCCACACCAGGTGTGGGCAGTGCGCGTGCGCAGAAACCGAATTCGCGGGAAGTGAAGCCTCTGCGCATGCGCAGTGCCGTCGACAGCGCCACCGCAGCTGCGTGACGTCAGGGCCGCGGGTTGTCCATGCGGAGAGCAAGTTGTCTGCTTCTTTCGGAGGAGTGGCGGTGACGTCAGAACGACGCCGAGCTCTAATTGGCTCTGATTGAGAGGATAGTGGGTAGAACTCAATGCTAGATGCCTATGAGAGCTCGGCGCTCGGACATCATCACAACCCCTCTGCATGAAGCAGACGAACTTGCGCTCCGCTAGCGTAACGAGCCTGGTGGAAGGGTATGGCGACATATCGTAATCAAACGGTCGACCCGCCATTTTTGTTTTTTGTCATCGCTGAAAGGAAGCGTGTACCTCTTTCCATAGGATTGTGCGAACGTCGGGCGCCATTTTGTGCCAATCTCATTTTGCGCCGTGTCTTTTCGAGGAAGTGCTGTCCCCTGGAAAGAGTGAAATAATTAATTAATTAATTAATTAATTAATAATTAACCAAATAAATGATTGAATAATTTTTTGGTTGGTTGCTTGATTAATTGATTGATTGATTGATTAAACCGATTGTTTATAAACAAGTGCGTTTGGTCACACGATTTGCGAAGACTGCGCACGCGTAGCCGTTTTCAGGAGAGGGAAGAACGCGTTTTCTAGCGTCCTGGTTGTCCGACAGCTGTGACGTCACACCGCCTGTGCGTGAAGTCAGAAATATGAGCATCCGGTTTTAGTGGCCTTGGCCGGCATCGGAATAAACTGCATTTATCGCTGTAATCTGCTGGGGTTTACACTGAGCCGTACAAATTAGTCATCATTACCCAACCTATCTTGAATCGCGGCTATACCGAAGCAATGTCGCGCCGAACCATTATCTGCTCGCTAGCAGATGTGGCTTAGGTGTTTCTCTCGACCACCGGACAACTGTACCGGAGCGTTTCATGCGGGCAAGCTTCCTCGTTTTCACCTCAAGAGAAAAAAGCAAGTTTTGTTCATTGTTCATACGCCGCGCGAAGTGGTTCTTGCATAAGATTCGACTTTCAAAAAAAGCGGGTTTTTTTTTTTGCTTTTAGAACGTGTACCTTCTGATAAGATGGCATATACCTAACCTAAAATGCACATACATATACCTTAATTATCTATATAAAAGGGGGAAATTAGTAATACTCCGCAAAAAAGCCGTTTTTTTTTTTTTACAGCGGAACTGTCAAGGGCTAGTTCCCCCAGGATCGTGTCCGGTACCAAGCAAATGTCGACACAACACTCTGGTCACCGCCGTCGCTCATAGATGGCGGTAGCTGTCCAGAGTGTTGTGTTTGCGGTTGTCTGCTCGCCGCCGTCGCTCATAGACCGCGGCAACCTTTCCAGCCTCGGCAGCCAAACAACTGGTTGTTGCCGTCGCTCATAGATGGCGACAACATTTCTTCGGAGGAAGAAGAGCGGGAACGGAACGAGCGGCGATGTGCGCAGCAGCGCGAATGGTGATGTGCGCAGCAGAGCGAATGGCGAATGGGGAACGGAACGAACGGGGATATCAAAGCTGCTTCGGTCAGGGTGGAAACACCCCAGTTTTATCCAGCTCGTTGATTTGTATACAAGGTAAACAGGAACGTCGTCCTTCTGGGACTTTCTGATTCGATTTAGGAGCTATTTGCCCTTTATCGAAGAGCCTTAGAAATTTCCCCCTCTTGTAAAAAACCAAAATATTCTAGTATGTAGTGCGTGTTGTTGTTTTCCTTTTTTTAAATTTAAGATCGTATCGTTTGCATCTAGCAGGTGCGTTTTGAACACCACAATCGATTATGGCTATCGGCTCTTCACACAAACGCAAACACGCCTTAAAAAAAAAAAAAGCGGGAATTTCCGGCGTTTAGCCTTGCAAGTGGTGTGTTTATACACGTCTGGACTGGTACAAACCCCGGAGCATCTTGGAAGGTCTGGTTGGGTTGTGCAAACGGTTTCGTAGACGTTGATCGGCCGAAGGGCATTGTTGACTCAATCGTGGTGGTGCGGGGAATGCAAATTGACGGGGACGGTTCCGCGAATTCGAAAACCGACCTTTCGCTACTACAGTCTCCTTCATTTTCTTTCATCCGTCGGATAACGATTGCGAAAGACACACGCGAGTGCGCATCTGGAATCACTGGTCTCTCGTGTACGTTTGGAGGAAACGCTTTAGCGTTGGAGTTGTAAGCGAGATGCAGACGCACACCCGTGACCCTTTATTGTTGGTCTAGTTGTGTATATACCCCGTGAAATACCCGATATAAACAGGTCGACCAGCAGTAAAGACTGCAGAGACTTTCAAAGGTGCCTAAACCTACGGTGGCTGAGAAAAAAAAAGAAAAAAAAACTATATTCGGGAATTATTTATTAGCCACGGTGGACGTCGGAGATACCAGAAAACATGCTAATTAGCCAAATAAATACCTGTAAATTGACGAATTAACCTTTTAATTAGTGGAAATTGACGTATGGTTCAAATTAGAACTTTGATGAGCATCCTCGAAAACCCCTAAACCCGTCAATTTTAGGACGGCTTGAAGCATGTGGGTAGCGCGGGTGTAGCGAAAGTACGATATTCTTATCGTTCCTGATTTCGCGAACACGAGTGTTGAGTCTGCATTCGGCTGTAGCGCCTGCTCAACCAGCGAGAACACGAGTCCGAGCCTAAAGCTGACGCAGCAGTCGTGCCCGCCCTCTGCCCCACGGTGCCCTTCTTTTGTGACGGCTAGGAGCAGTGGGCCATGCAAACGAAAATGGAGTTCAATTGGGGGTATGTATATACGCGTGCAAGCATGCATGCATTTGTCAATTTATTTATATATTCGTTCGTTCGTTCTTTCGTTCATCCATTCATCCATTCCTCGCGCGCCAATAATAAAAAAAATAAAAAAGACGGTCTTATAGAGTGTGTGTGAGAGAGAGAGAGAGAGAGAAATAAATGATGGTAGGGGAGAGGGCCAGAATTGGAGTATGTCCCCTCCCTGATCATCACGTGTGTGTATAGCTTACCAGACCTCGAGCCTCCGTTTAGAGCTCGTCGGGCAACTTTGTTCTTTCGTGAACCTTGCAGGGCTTGCTGAATGCTGGTGCCGGCGCCTGATGTAGGCAAAAGGGCCGTGCACTGAACTAGCAAATGCGGTACTGTCTTCTTTGCAACGCTACGTGCTCTGCACTCTGTACATCATGTCCGTCATGTTGGTGTCGTATACTTGCGTATGCCCCACGGGCCCTCAAGGAAAATAAATGATGATGATGAACGATGATGTGTATAGGCGGGAATGCAAAGCACGGCCACGGGCCTAGCCCCTACAAACTCCTTTAAAAGAAAGTCACGAAACGATATCGGGTTGCAATGTTCATGACTTTGCAGAGGCGTGTACTGGTCCTAGTCTGGCCCGAGTACACTCGCATAGACCGCCACTGACTCGGAAGCTTCTTTCCAGCGGTGAAATTGCGAGAATGAAAGGGGACTATTTCTTTCAGTCTTGCCTTCGCAAAGATTGATGACGTCATTGAGGGATCGAAATTTCCACCCGCCTGACGACAGTCGAGCGCGGCTCATGGATTGGACACGAGAACTGCGTGAGCACTCGACTTCGGCTCGTAAGAATCAATGCCTCGGCGGAAACTCGGGTAGTGGTTCGTGTCCAATCACTGCGGTGATGAGAATAGCCGAACTGTAACAATGTCTGGGACTTAGCACCCGTTTTCTGCTTTGCCGACCCCAGCGCGTGGCTGTGATTAGCGTCGGCGGCGTAGGATAGGCACCAGACCATATGACGGCCTGTTCAGAGTTGAGGGGATGAACGATGCTCGTATGTTCTATGTTCTATTTCTCGATTTTTTATGGCGACTGCCATGGCTTAGAAAGAAAAACTTAAAAAGACACTGACACCCCAAAAGTCGTGTTTTCTTTGTGTCTAAAACGATGCAAATTGTAGTCATAGACACACACACAAAAAAAAAAAGTCGCCCCGCACTTGCGCCGTTTTTTTTTTTTTTTTTTGCGTTTTTCTGTCCCGCTTTTGTAACGCAATCGATTATGAAATTTAGAAGCTTTGTAAGCGACATTTCTATAATATTTAAGAACGGCATTCGTTAAGCATGTTTTTTTAACGCAACTGCGAACGCACTACGGCCCTTCTTTTTTTTCAAATTTCCGCACATCGGAGTCCGGAGTGACGTCGCCTCCTGGCTTTTTATCCTTCCTCGGAAAACATGGCGGCACTCGACAGATGTACCACTGAGGATGATCGATGAGTCGGGGAATCGGACGAAGTTCTCTCTCTTAGGTGCCCGACGACCTGTCAGACTTCGAAAAGGAAATCGTCAAACGGTCAAAACAACTGGGTCTGGTGTCTGTGTACCGTTGTGTCGGTTGTGACTCCGCCGGTGCTGCCTTTCACGCAGAACTGGCACGACGTGGCACCTCACGTCGCTCACAGAAGCCCACTGTGAGTTCTCTTCGACCTCGTACCGTTTCAAAAAAAAAAAAAAAATTCACATTGCTAAAAGAGCTCTAAAAACTTCAGACTCGAAAGTGAATTAAGCGTCGTCTGGTCAGAGCGATAGTGGGCACGCAAGCGGTTGATCACGGGACGCGGGCGAACACGGCACTTCGGGTTGGTTCGGAGGCATGAGAGAAATTCGAGTTGCAGGACTAGTCAATATTTGACGTCACTGCACTGGCACGGATCGCGCGGGAACTTCAAATTCGGCTTTGGGATATTGTTTTTTGTTACTTCACAAATACTGAGTTCCGAAGTTTCGAATTTTGAGGATAATGTCCAGGCAGGCACGAGGGGGGGGGGGGGGGGGGGCTCGCCCATGACAAAATGCTGTATGAGGGGGAGGGGGGAGACGAGGCCCCAGCAAAATGAATGATTTCGCCCCCCCCCCCCCGGGGGGAGGGGGGGGCAAAACACGTTCCTATGTGTCCAGGTTTCATTTTAAATTAATTCGGATAATAAAAAATTATGAGTTTCACATGTCACTGCCTCTTTAAGGCAAGTTTATTCAGTTATTAACGTTAGGGAGTTATTCTAAGTAGTATTTAGCTAAAGAAGAAAAATCGCTTCATGACCCCTTTAAAGAATATGCAAATGAACTTCGCGATCTTGCGCTTATCGGCTTGTGCTGGTTCGCCGACTTTTCAAAGGAATTCGTTCTGAAGCCTTTTAACGTGCCCGTTTGACAGGGAGTGAGAAGTCGGCTTTCCAACGCATTGCCACAATAGCTCATGGTAGTGATGTCTTCCTTCAATGAAGCGTGCAGGTGCATGCCCGTGTGGTACACGCATAGCAGTCCGCCACCGATCCACCTTGACTGTCTCCATCTGGTCTGGTACCTTGATGACCCCGTCTTTCTTAGTTGGACGCTCGTCACTCCTACAGAAGGCACCGCACTTAGTTCCTAGCCGTATGAGATCCAATATGGGATCCAACTTTTGCACCCCTAGTGGCTAACTTGAGAACTAAACCAACGGGAACGACAACGACACCACGAACTTTTTGTTTGTGTTTCCGACGCAGCGCTCGGCTGACGTAGCCGAACCTTGCTTCAACGTTCGGCTGAGGTTCGTGTCCAGATCGGGGAAGCACCAATTCAGCACGAGTCGCATCCGAACACCGACGCGTCATTCTCGCCAAATCTGTGCCCCCCCCCCCTCACTCGATCGAGGGGTGATGACGTAATAAATACAGTCCACAGGCCTTGTGATAAGTAAACACTGAGCTCTGTGGAAAACAAGCTGGACGAAGCGCCCCCTTATGGTTCGATCTCCTCGCCGACACCCTACACGTGCCGACTTTCTAAAACAAAGAAAAAGACAAAGATATAAACAGCCGGGTGCACCTATCGTGTCCTTCTCCGAGTCGTCGTGTTTGGTTGGCGTTTGATTACTGCAGATGATAGTCGTAATAAAGCACAGACGGGGGCCGTGCTAAACGCCTACTTCCAGGGTATTCCCCGTGCTGGGTACACCAGACGCTCGTGTAATCATACGTATCAATCGCGAGGACACGAGGTTTAGCAAAACAAACACGCATTAGGGCCACCTGGATCTTCGTGCGCGGATATCGAAGGCCAGGTCCGGTCTGAAGTTTCAGCTTGGTTGTAGTACCGCGAGGAATCCTTCACGCGTGTTGACTGGCGAGCGGTGCGTGTGCATAGGAGGCGACAAACGTAGATGCCGTAGTCTGATAAGAAGCAGGAAAGAGACGGGAACAAACTGTTGGAACGCGTCGGAAAGTCAAAATGCGCGTACGTTGAAAAAAAGAAGAAAAGGAAATAACGTAGCATGCGAGAAAAAATTACCCGCAGGTGCGTTGGAAAGCCGAGCCGTCTGGATTGTTATTGACCGTTGTTGAGAAATGTGTGTGATGATTGGAATGAATGGACGTTGTTTTTCGTTTTACGCGGAGAAGGCACCCAGCAGCGGGTTTTGTGAAACTGTTTTGGAGGATTAGAAGCTGAAAAAAAAATCGTTTAAGGACAGACATCCTTCCATGTAGGCCGGATTAAGATTATCCAAATGTCGCAATATGAAAAAAAAAAAAGAAAAAGGAAGAAAAGTGATTAAGCAGCGAATGATGATGCATCCGGAACAGAGACGTCTGATCCCATTCCCACCAAGAACAGATCATTTTCAAACGTCTATCAGGCAACACTGGCGCCCGCGATATCCTGGTTATATCCCACACCAGTTGGTGACAATTACAAAGTTGCAGAGGAGAAGCAAAATGGCCAAAAAGAGCGAAGAGGGGAATGATACTTTTTTTTCACATTTCGAGGCTAGGTGGCGCAAGCTACAGTCCGTTATAAAGGGTACAGCCGTTAGGATCTATCCATCCATCCATTGGGCAGCACTCGTGTCCAATACGTGTTCAAGGTGCGTGCCCAAAATATGGCGGCGTCGGAAATTGACGCAGCAGCCACCTGAGTGCCTGCACTTTTGTAAAGGTGCTAATGCGCAGGAACTAACCGCTAGGTCGAAAAGCGCGCACGTGCATACCCTATAGACTCTTCTACGACGTCAAGGCATATGCTTGTGTGTCGTTGGTTTTAGCGTGGTCTATTGATGTACGCCGGGGCGCCCGCTTGTGCTTTGTGTTTGTCTCCTGTCTGTGCCCTTGTCCCAGCTTCCAAATGCCAAGTCATTTTTTTAACTAGCTGGCCTTCCTGTTCACCATTCCCTCATTGTGGCGTTTACCTATTGCTGGTGGTGGTGACCTTGATTTTGCAAGTTGGCTTGTCTTTTTTCCGTTTTTGGCTTGTTGTTGCCGTCTGCGGTATCGGCTTCTCGATCTGGCTTTAAGGGGCTCCTTTGCTTATATTTTCTCTGGTGACGTAAACTAGTCCCCAGAATAGGGCTTAATTTTCCATGGCTTGCTTCTGTATTTTTTTGGTTATCGGCATATCATATGTTCACTATACATAGCATGTTGTTTGCTGGCGTCGATATGTTATTTTTTCGCCATAATTTTTTTGTATACTACTGATGTATTTGCATTCATCCTTGGTTTTTTTTTCATTTTATATTTCCAGGTCATGGGGGCCATTAACGTATTTTTGCCCCTCCTCCTTCCATATATTTTTCTTATGTCGCAACATCGCTTTCCATAGCATATAATATAGTGCTGGGATCACATAGAGTAAAATATATTTATTGTACCCTTTATACCGTTGTTCATCATCAAGTCCTGCTTAACCGTGTGTTTTAAACTCATTCATGGCACATAGTAACCGTCATCCCTTTATGCAACCACCCCTCGCCCACAATTCCAGGATTTGTTTTCAATCCTTGTCCTGCACAATTATCTCCCCTTGGCACAAGGACCGGACAGTCAATGGATGTCTATATCTAGCTGAATATCAGCACCCCTGGAGCCTCACACCCTCAGAGCCACAGAACCACGCTCCTCGATGCCAGATGGATAACGAGGCGCCCTTTTATTTCATAACATTGCCGCTGAGTGTGGGCATGAATGCTGTGTTAGCTTAGCTGGACTCTCGTTTGGAGCTCAAGCTTAATTAGCACGTCTGATGATGTATGCGGATAAGTTCTGGTCTTGAAAGTCATAGTCCTGAGTTTTAGCTTGGCCTTGAGTTCTGATCAGCTGAGTATAATTTGCGCGGGAATCAAGATTTCCCGCAAATGTTAGGCGCCATCAATCGGCAACCCGGGAGCCGCCTTTGAGGATATCTTAAGAAAGGTTTTACCCGTGATTCTGGCTGTGCTGTTGCTCTGCGCGTCAGCGGGACAGAATTGCAGCATGCAGCGATTTGAAACGCTCGGCTATCCGGAACTCGTGTACAGTTACTAGCTGTTGATACTGCCGCGCAAGCCCACCACCAGAAATGGCGAACCGATATAGACAACCCTGGAAAAGGTCTATTGTAGTTGCACTCGGTGTTGACCCTTCCACGTTATAACTCCACCTTGTTTGCCTCTCCAGAAACCGTCGCAAGGTCAGTGACAGGGTGGCAAAAGGCGCGATCATATTTCAGTTGAACTGCGTTACCGAAACAAATGTAGGAGGAAATACAGTAAGTTTTTTTTAGCCTTGGATCAGATCGTTTTTGCGTTCTATTATCATGACTGTCCGGCCCCTATTAGAGCCACTGCGCATTTGCTATGATCTCGTGACGAAATATCATCGTCCCTCTGACCTGCTTTCGTTTCCGCCCTGGACCGTTTATGGAAGTGTCACATAACTCTTATAATTTCCTTAACAAGAACAATATATCTCTTGCAGAAAGGCGGCCAGACCATGTCTTCCCAAGAGCGGAGCGGGGTTCGTAAGCTTGCCCGCGAAGCTGCCATCCAAATCGCGTCTGGCGGCTCGGCAGGGTTCGTCGAGATCTGCATGATGCATCCGTTGGACGTCGTCAAGACGAGATTCCAGGTCCAGCGCGATAACGTCGCTCCTGAACAGCGCTACAAATCCATCGCGGACTGCTTCCGGAGGATGATCCGAGCAGAAGGATTCCTGGCCATCTACAAGGGCATCCTCCCGCCGATCCTGGCCGAAACGCCCAAACGAGCCGTCAAGTTCTTCACCTTTGAACAGTACAAAAAGCTCTTCTCGTACGGCTCGCCTCCGCAAGCTGTCACGCTGTCCCTAGCAGGCCTCTTCGCCGGTCTCACAGAGGCTGTCTTCGTGAACCCTTTCGAAGTGGTCAAGGTCCGGCTCCAGACTGACCGTGAGGTCGTGACCCGGCAGCCGAGTACCTTTGCCGTAGCACGTAGCATCTACCGCGAGGCCGGTTTTGGACTGCGCGGTCTCAACCTAGGACTGACTTCGACTCTGGGACGTAACGGTGTCTTCAACATGGTCTACTTCGGGTTCTACTTCACCGTCAAGGACAAGCTCCCCAAGGTCGAGAGTGAGGCGGCGACGTTCGCGATGCGACTGGCCACTGGGTTCGTCGCCGGCACTGGAGCGTCGATGGTCAACATCCCGTTCGACGTGGCCAAGAGTAGAATCCAGGGACCTCAGCCGGGACCTCCTGGAACTATCAAGTACAGGACCTGTCTGCAGAGCATGCGCACCGTCTACGTCGAGGAAGGTTTCCTGGCGCTGTACAAGGGTTTGCTGCCCAAGGTTCTTAGGCTGGGACCGGGAGGGGCTGTCATGCTCGTGGTCTACGAGCACATGAACGAGTTCCTCAGGAATAAGTTCCCGGGTTGATGCTCCTTGGTGGCTAGCCGAAGTGCCGACCTGTAGGCACTGACAGATGTAAATTGATATGGTGGACTTTTAGGTTGCCCTTATTTTGGCGCGAGCATGTTGCTTTTCATTCATCTTTGGCAGAGTACTGATTGTGTCTTAAAGCTCAGACGAGATTTGATTCTTAGGCCTGGCATTTTGGCAGCTGGATGGTATGTGTCGTTTCAAACCTGTCCTTCACTGCAGTCCTTAATGAAAACTGATTTTGATTGCACGTGCGCATTGGTGCGTGGTGGCGGATGTTTGGGCATACTTAGTTACCGCGATTGTGATGTGTTGGGGAAGCAATATGAAATGTCCGGTTGAATTTTAGATGTTTATTCTTCTTTGTTTTTACCGGCGTACATCTGTTGTGTGCTATATGTAATGTTTGTTGGATATTAGACGTGTGTATAGATATACAAATAATATATGCGGGTTTTTTTCTTGTTCCGGCATATCATTGCCTTGTTTTATGGAACGTCTGGTTTGCTCTTTTGGTGAGAGCGGTGTAGGCCCGCTTGTTTTGGAGAGGGGCACCCCTGTGTTGCCCTGGCTTGGAAGAAAGTACGCGACGGGTATATATCGCCGGCTGTGGCCTCTTGTGCTTCCCTGTTATATTGAGGCCGTCTGTCAGGCGCCATGTCAATAAGCCTCTGCGACTCGTGGAAGTCGGACCACTCAGATAAATAAATAGGCGCAAATAAATATGAAATTGAACACGTGTCACGGCCTTTCCTTGTGTTTTTCTTGTTTTTTTTTTTTGCTTTTGCTTATTTTAAGTTGGAGCTTTTCCAGAGGTTTTCCTTCCAGCGGTCTTGTGCTGTGGACATCCGGTATAAAGATTTTCCCAGCTTTACCGAAGAGTCAACATACACAAATCTGGTAAGGTAAACTTTCCTCGTTTCTTTCATATGCAGGAATAGCCTGGAATATTTCCGTTATCGGCAAAATTTACGTTCTCCTTACGACGTATAAAGCCCTGTGCGTACAATATTTTTGTTTGTTTTATTGTTTCTTTCTTTCTTTATTTTATTTCTGTATTGCACAGCTTTTTAGAGACCTGACCGATTGATTCCCATCTTGTTTGATTTAAATAGTCATAAGAAAAACTAGTTTTCGGGGCGGTTTTCAATTACTCGGTTTCGAATATCGTGGAAATAGCATTCTCAAAACACAAAGGCTCCAAGTTTTTTGTGTTTTTTTATGATAGAGCGTAGGAAGTTAGCAGCTGACGTGCCACCTCAAGGCACAAATTGAGTTGGCACATGCAATAACAAAAAGTTTGTTTTGTGTGCATGTTTATACAACTGAAGTTGGACTGCCTCGACGGGCGACTTGTCTCTCAGCTGTATAGATAAGCAATTCAGCCAATGCGATACAACCGCCCGCCTGGGGTCTTTAGCGTGCGCCACGCAGTAGTGATCCACGACCGCACGCTGGTTCAATGAGTCATCCACATAGAAACGGGCCCTAGGGGTGAGGATTGAACCCAGGATCCCTGGTTCGCAGCGCGAGCTTTCGCGCCACGTGCTCCGAGGTGGTGTGCGCTAGCCCACTCTTCCACCGATCCCCGTTGGCACATGGAAGTACCTCTTGTTGTGACGTTTTACTAGGAACCCGGATGATTCTTCACTTTAGCGATACTTCAACGAAATTTGAAATATTCCCGTCGTGTTCAAAAATAGGCTGAATATGATCCACAATATCCGTAAATGACAATCGCCCGTTTGTATTTTGATCCTGGTGGCTGTATTTTCGTTATAAACGGCCCACTTGGCAAGCGCTCGGAGAAGGCCCAGCGCAATCGTGACGTAAATCGTCTCAAACGAGCAAAGCTACGGCGAGGCTGACGTCGAGAGGATGGCCTAGTCGGTCCAGCCACCGAAGCGGCTGCTTTTGTACGAATTTTGAGTGACGGGTTAATCTTCTATAATCTTGTAGGGGGACAATAGCGACTTCTGCGACACACAAAAAGGATTCTCGGAAAGAGGGGAGTTCCTCCTTCCCCCTTCTCTCGTCGTGGCCGGAGGCGAGACGATTTCCGTCACTAGCTCTCAAGGTTCCTAGACGAGCATTACAAACGAGGCGTTAGCGACATCCACCAGGTGCTCTTTGCAATAACCGTGCCCTGCTGTGGTAAGAATGGAGTGCAGCGAACGCGAATAAGAGAAAACAAAAACTGAAGGGCGGTTATGGCGGCGCCCTATGCATGAGCTGCTGTAAAGCGTCTATAGACTCGCAACGGAAGCCATCCCCGTGCAAATCCACGAGCGCTATGAGCCGTTTTGCACCCCGAAGTCGAGCCCTCGAGAAATGTTGCCCTCCGGTTTTAGCGTCGTTATGGCGAAGGAAGGCTGTATATACGGCGAGCAAAGTGTTCTAAAACGCATCTTCGGAGTATCGGAACGCATGGAGGAGCATTCCAATCAATGGACAACATAAAGAACGCGACTGGGGCGCCGCCCAGCGGGCATTTTGCGGGGATTGCGGTTTAGCCGGTTTAGCGGACATTTTCGTCTTCTTCGCTGGCGTTAAAACCGGTGCTAAAGCCGCACCCGGTGTTTAAACCGCACACGGCGAAGAATACAAACGGCACGTCCAAAGAAATCGTGTAGGCTGTGCGTGCTGCGGCGTATACCACCGCGATTTCTGCAGTCCCCTGGGCCGCAAGCGCCGCCCGATGTCGAGAGTAAGAGCTCCGCTCGCGTGTGCTAAAAAGATTAAACAAAAAACTTTCAGCCTTTGCACTGTGGTGAAGAACGAAAACCAGCGAAGCTGGACGCTCGTCCCGTGTGTTTCTTCTTCGTCCTTGTCTGTTTTGCGCGCTGTTTCCTACGATGAATTCCCGCCCAACTATCCATTCTTCTATGATAGCTGGAAAGGTTGTCGCCATCTATGAGCGATGGCGACAACCAGACTGGTCCTCTGGTTGCCACCGTCGCTCATAGATGGCGGCAGCTGTCCAGAGTTTTGTGTCGACACTTGTTTGGTACCGGACACAAAACTGGGAAAACTAGCCCTTAACATCTCCACTGTAAAGAGAACAAAAACACACAAAAAACTGGGGTTATATGCCAGCAGGGTTTATTCAATGTTCGTCTAGATAACCGAGTTGGAAATGCTGCCTTCATGTTCATAAGAATAAAACACGTTTCTTTCTCAGACATCTTTTTCTCCACTCTGTGTATGAGATAAAGAGGAGTTATTCGTTTCACCACAGGCACCGTATAGTTTGACACCAACAACGTCCCTTAATCTTCCTTTCTTTTATTTTTATAGCTAGGTTGATCGTTGCGCTGGTTTATATACGTTTTTCTTTTGTAAGAATAAGAACAAGCACAACACACACAAAATTTGATGCGGACACCAAGAAAAGACACAAGAAGCAAAACGTTCACTGCATGTGGTAACGACCTTGTTGCGAATAAAATAAAATATTTAAAGAAAAGTGCGCTTCATCCTTACGATGACCAGCAGCGGACGCTATACGAACCACCCCAACCAATCCAGAGGTCTGAACGTACGACGAGACTGCGCGCCCCGTGCGTACGATGCACCTCTGCCGATGGTCACGTGGCATTCACGTGGCGCTGGATTACTTCAAGCGGCCCGTAGCGTCCGTTGCGGTTCATCGTAAGGCGACACCGAGTATAGGAGGTATTCACTGGACGCCATATTTGGGGCGATGTTTAGAGCGCATGCTCGGAACGAGCTCACGTTAATAGGCTGCTAAGACCGGCAATCTTCGTGGTGCGGAATGCACGTGGCGGAGAACTGTCGAGCACGCTGTCAGCACGCACTCAGCAGTCGCGCACACAGCTATGGCCGCCAGAGGGTATTCACTGGACGCCATATTTGGTGCTGTTCACTGGACAGGCTGCGCCTCGCATCCAAGGCCCGGTAGTTTTGACGGTGGGATGCTCGTTACAAGCGAGCTGTGGAAGTTCGCCGTCAGCACGCGCTGAGCAGCTACGCACTAGGCTATCGCCGCCGGTAAACGCCCTCTCTAAAAATTTGGAGGAGCAACAAAAAAAAAAAGAAAGAGAGGGAACAATATTTGAGACGAAACACGTTAGCTCAGCTGACACCTGAAAGCCTTGTAATTGCTAAGTGACAAAACAGGTTCCAGAAATCTGTTATTCGTGTGTGTGCGTGCGTGCGTGCGTGCTTGCTTGCTTGCTTGCTTGTTTGTTTGTTTGCTGTCTGCTTGTTTGTTTGTCGTCATGGCACCACGTGACAGCGCAACTTGCCACCGTGACGTCACGCCACGTGACCTTCGCACCAGTTCGGTTCACCTCTACATTTAGCCGGCAATATTGACGCCACTTGTCCTATGCTCTAATTCGGTTTCTTCCGTGTTAGATGCAGCCTGGAATTTGACGTCGCGCGACGTGGTCGCACCGACGTCACGCGCCGAATCGGTGGGTTACGGGATTGCCACGAATGTCCGGTGACGCGAAGTTTCCACCCGAAATATGGCGCGGAGAATTAGTCAACGATAACTTAATTGATTCCCGAAACGACCGTTCCACGTTTTCTATCTGGTCTCCGAACGCAGGCGTGGCTTTTTATGTTAATCGATTCTTAAGATAGTCTAGAATAGACTAGCATAATGGTCGCTGCCATGTTTATCTGCGTACAGTTTGTCGGATGTTCGCTTAACGCAGCCAAACTGACTGGCCGGCTTTAATGGAACGTGAAGCGTACGCAATCCCTTCGGTAATGGGTTGTCCCGAAGATGCTGATCTCAAGGTTCCGCTGTCTCTACGGCGCACCCCTTGCGCCTCGATGGGCGTCCCAGGAGCCCTTGGACGTCGTCCAACGTATCGCGTTTATCTGAGCTCTTCGTGGGAACGGTGCGAACCACCTCCGTTAACTGTCGCCCTTTTTCTCAATCGCGGATCCTTTTCGAACGCCGATCGTTTACCATTGACGTCAACAGGGCCGTTTGTTTAGAGCAAATGGGAACTCCCGTTCGCAGGAAAAGAGCCGTCCAAGATACAGCGAATAACAAAACGATCGTTCGACTACCAAATTACGTTAATCTATACCAGGAAACACACCCGCTGGTTGGAACAAGCCGCGCATTCAATGGTAATCTTTGTTCGCAATTTTTTTTTCCTTTTTTTTCAGTTGGAGTTTTGAAGGTAACGAAATACTTACGGCATCCGTGAGCCAATCAGAGAGCAACAAAGCGAAACACGTAATGTGCCCCCACGTGGAGCATCAGAGCATCTCTCCGACGCTCTGATTGGCTCCCTGGATCCAGCTTTGCACCGTTTGCCACGCTGCATGTGCAGTAGCTCTTCTATGCGAAATATTACACGCCGCGCACGCACGCGTCCACAGCCCCGTGAGTCGCCATTTTTCGCCCGAGTGATGGGCACTGGGGCACTAAACTCGTCAAACACGAAGTTGACGCCGAAAGTTTGCTGAACGCGCAGATTGGACGTCATCGCGCGAAGTCATCGTCGAGATAGGCCAGCGTTATAAGCGTTACCGAAAAAAGTAACCACATACGTTACTCGTTACTCGCAAATAAACGTAGCGCGTTACCGTGCTACTTTACCTCCAGATAAAAAAGAACGCGTTACTGTTACCGATAAAAAGTAACGCACGTTACTTTCCCGTTACTTTTGTAATTTCGAATTAACTCGTTTGACTATTCTGAAGGTACAGGTATGCATAAGCGCCATATTTCAAGAAACATTACGTTCATGCGGAAAGTGACCATAATTACTTTATCTTTTTACGGTTTCACCTAAAGTATTTACAATAAAAAACGCAAAGGAACGCGAAAACCAAAAGGTTCACATAATTTGGCCCCTAAAAACACGGAAAAAAAATTGAAGTGCAACTTTTTTTTAAGTCTTGGGAAGAAGAAGTAACGAGTAACGTAGCTATGTTACCCGTTGCTCGAAATACGTAACGTAAGTAAGTTACCCGTTACAGTTCAAAAAGGCAACGAGTACGTTACAGCGTTACCGGAAAAAGTAACGCGTTTCCGGGTAACGCGGTTACTTGTAACGCGTTAGCGCCAACACTGTAATAGGCCAATCGGTGTGCTCCGTCAACTTCGTCGGCTCCAACTTTGTGTTTGACGAGTTTAGACGCCCTGCAGGGCCTCTAAACTCGTCAAACACAAAGTTGGAGCCGAAGTTGATGGAGTGCACCGATTGGCCTATCACGACGATGACTTCGCACTTTTTTCGCCGACGTCCAATCGGCGCGCTCCGCGAACTTTCGGTTCCAACTTTGTGTTTGACGAGTTTAGGGCCCCTGGAGAGATCAATACTTTAGGCAGAATTTTTCCTCTTCGGCCACTCGGCGCTACAAGCTAATGGTGTCAATCGAGCGGCGACAGAAGTGCTGCGTCGTGGCATTCTTCTTTCTTTGTGTGTGCGATGTCCTCGGCTAAAACCAATCGACCAGAGGGAATTCAGTGCGACCTTGCGCTTGTAGAATGTGTGTGGATGCTTCTATCTGGTCTGGCCTTGACTGCATGCGCTCGGACGTATGATGAAACCAGACTTCTACGGGACTCATTGCAAAGTTGTACTCGATTAAATTTGGAGTAACTTTGTAATCGTTTGGCTACTTTTATTAGTAGAGTAATTTGATTACTTTTAAAAGTAATTCGTTACTATTTTGCCCTCCTCTTCCCAATGGCGCCCTTTCTGTCCAACCTACCAAGGAATCCTCGAACAAAACCTCCGACAGTGGGACGGTTTACCAAAAGCGGTGGACTTACAACAAACCGGCAGAATTTTCGAAGTCTGAAATAGGCGAATAATAAATTTAAACAATTACTTTATTTTTTTATTTTTTTTTTTGGGGGGGGGGGCGGGTAACGTGCACATTAATGGGGGAAAGCGCCAATACGCTTTCCCCATTAATGTGCGTTGATTGGACGCACAGAATAGCGCCCCATTTGGTACCAGGCCTACGCTTATGTCGCAAGTTGCAACAGACTCTACTGCAAAAGAGTGGTCGTAGCAAGAGGGGCTCGGTGATTGGAGCTAAAAAATGTTTGATTCTTCTGGGGCTGGACTTGTGTACGACGTGCGTAAGTGATCAAGTGATATGTAATCAGTTGCATTTTTAGTGTAGTATATTGTCTTCTCCTATAATAAGATTAGTGTTTATTTCCACTCCATTGGACTTAGGCGAGCAGGAGAAAGAGTTGCACGAAATAGCTTTACGTGGCTCCCGCCTCCATCGCTTGGCGATAGTGGCGTCGCAGTAGAAACACACGACACAGACACACAAAAAAGACGTTTTCAAAAACACGCACACGAATACGCACTTTGAAAAAGATTACTCAGAGGCAGCAGAAATAAAATGAGACCAACAATTTTTTTTTGGTACTAATTCCGGTACGAGGTTTGTATTTCGAAGGTTATTGAGGAGTTTACATAACGTACGCAGTATGGACCGACGGATCCCCATAGGTTGTTCTGGACCCGGGTATATTCTATGTATTCTTATTGTTTGTGTTGTGTTCGTTTTTACGTAGAAGTCATATGAGTAATCTCTTTACAACAAGGCGGTAAGTTGGGCGAGTTGGTTGAACATCTTCAAACGTGAAAACAGCGCAGAAATTTGACAAAAGACGAGTGAAAGAAGTGCACGGACAAAGCGCCGCTTTGTCCGTGCACTTTCTTACTTTTTGAAATGGTAGGAGTACTAGTATTCGTTACTATTGATTTTCCCATCTTGCTCCTCTAACCCCCCCCCCCCCCCGCCCTTTATTTTTCCTGTACTTTCGCCGGCGTGATCACCACATTTTACTGGAAATTAGCACGAGACACCTGCTGACAACAGCATCCCACGAACTGGGAGCAAAATTCATCGTCGCATTTAATTATGATTGTCCATCATCGTTCATCATAGTTCTCATCGTCGCTTTTATAATTATGATTGTTCACCAGCTCGCCTGCGTTTTGACTCTTATTTGAGCAAAATGAAATCTAAACTACGGGTCTGTCATCACTAGCCTCAAGTCCCGAACTTGCGTAATGGTTGCGCGACTTTATTCCACAAAACATTTATTTTTATCGTAGCACTTTGCTAGATGCGCTGCTCACTTCACCTTTATACGCACTGTCACTCTTGTATCACGTACGCCCGCACCGTATAAACATCACCTCCGGTAACGCTAATGCATTTTCTCATTCTTTTGTCTCCACGTATACATCAATGAATCGGCTGCTGTTCGTGCGGTAGTAAATTAGCTTTATTGCCGAAAAAAAAATTCTGACCCTACAATACACGCCATTTCTGTTTTATCATTTTTCTATGTTTCGTGGGGATCGAATACTAGACCGTTTATTTGTCTGTGGATCGTGACTTTTTGTTCCAGCTGCAAATTTTAATTGTCACTTTATTTTGTTTGAATCCACTGCCCTCTTCTGCGCTTTGTCTTAAGAAAATGTCAAATAAATATATATTTTAAATTACGTTTGGTGTGTAGTAACTAAGTATGGTAATCTCATCGAATTACTGTTTGATCATCCGTAATTTTAATTGTAATTGATTTTTTTTTGTAGCTAACACAAGAGTGCCACGTGCCCATTCTATTTTATGTGCTACCTGGGATCCAGCCCCTTCACTTTAAAAACCTGACGTCACCGAGAAAAAAAAAACCGTCACTTCAAATTGACGTTTTGACATCGCACTATGTCCGTTATTTTTCACGCCATAAAATTTTTGTCGTTCTGCCAGAAAGCGCGCGAATGGATCCCCTCCGCCGGAGTGACGTCGGGGTTTGATTAGCGCTTGTGACGTCACGGCGACGTCACACACAGAAGCGCGGCCTTGTACGAGGAAGTTGAGTATGTACACACACACTGCTCACAATGGGGTCTTTATGTGGTGTCGGTATTACGCGGATAAGCATCCAGAATATTTTTTTACATCAATTTTTTTTAATTTTAATCTTTTTTTTTCTTTTTTAACTTCCTTGCGTGAGCATTCTTGTCCATCGCGCGCTATCGTCTGTGGCGGAGGCTATTGTTCGCATCGTCGCTCTTTTGCGAACCCTTGAAATGTTTTTTTTTTTTGTGCCATGTCTGACGTCACGTTTGATAGCGCTGACCCCCACCAAAGGCGCCAAGAACGGTGGGGCCATTAGCGTGGAAGAGAGTGATGCCGGTTTGTTTCTTTTCAGCGCGCTAAATGAGTCTGGCGCCTCTGGTTGTCGTTGCGATGTGTCGGATTTTCTGGGAAGTAGGAAAGGCTTGCCGAGGAACAAGACCGATAGCGATGTCTGCCGCTCTAATTGGAGCCCTTGGAAGGCCGCCCTGACCCTCCGCTAGGGAAGCGCAGCGCCCGGAATGACGTTAATTGAACCAGGGTATTTAGACAGACAGTTTACTTGTCTGGAAACTTGGTCGGCTGTCGCCCTAGCAGATTTTGTGAGTGAACAAGAGTCGCTGATCCAAGTAAGAGTAAAATTCCGAAGTATAAGCGCTGTTTATAAAACGAGCCTGTCTTTGCCTACACCAGATGTGCGCGCAGAAAACAGATCCGCGTGAGGTCTGTGCATGCGCTGTGCTGACCTGTGCCGACAGCAGCGCCACTTCAGTGGCAATCGCCCGTTTTTGTGTTTTTTTTCGACGGGTTTGCGGGGCTTCTTGTGACGCATTCAGCGACTTTCTCTGCGGTAAACTTCCCCGATACCAACCTCCATGCCGCTCTGGGTTCTCCGAGCGATAGCTGAGTGTTCGGGTCCCAAGGTCGGCAGCGCGCACCCCTGGTGCTTCGATTTTCCCCTAGGGGGAAAATTTTCCCATAGCGTGACGAAACGATTCCGGACCAGGTAATATGGAGACCGCGGTTCAAGCTAACATACCTACAAATATCTGCTTGGGGCTCCGGGGACGTGTGTACCACAGGCTTGCGTACATTGTGTAGGGAATTCTAAAAAGGGAAGAGGGAGCGGTAAAGATTTTAGCCCGAGGCTGTGTTAAGCCGGAGTTACACTGCTAAGTATGTCATACAAAACAGTGTGCAGATACCGTCGTGGGCGTGTGTTTTCTTTGTGTGAAGGAACTGTCACATTGGCCATACAAAAACTCTCTTTAGACGTGTTCGAAGCACACATATGTGTGCTTCGAACACGTCTAAGCCATCCGCAGATAATTATGTCATCATATCTCCAGCAGACACACTGTCTTTTGTATGATGTATGTATAAACAGCATGTGTGACCGCATTTTATTAATTTTTTTTTGGGGGGGGGGCGGGGGAGGGGAGATGCGTAGAAATTAATTCTGGCAACAGTGGTTTTAACCAAGAGACTGGGGTAATGCCCACAAAGTTTGACCAGAGGAAACTTGGCGACTCCCTTGCAGGGAGGAAGAGGCGGGGGGTCCGATCCCGCAAAGGTCATCCTGGAGATATCCCACACTGCCTGGTGAGAGAGTGAAGGGGAGAAAAGTGGTCTTAGAAGGGCGGGAGGAATCATATGTTTGTCTTCTTAGACTTAGGCTAGGTGGTGCAAGCTCCGCTTATTACATCCATCCATCCATCTATCCGATGAAGGGCGAAGGGAGGAATCATACATTTTTATTTTTATTTCTAGGCTAGGTGGCGCAAGCTACCACCCGTTATAAACAGGCGTTAGCATCCATCAATCCATCCATCCATCTGATGACTGAAATTTCGTTATTTTAACCGAAGCGTTGCTCGTTTAGTCGCTGTAGGGGGGAACAAGAAGGCTCAGTTATGATGTGGTAATGGCGAATTTATGCAGCAGCGAGAGCTAGCTAGAGTCGTGGGTGACGGAACGGGGACGTTAACCCCCGTCTCCCCTTACTCCCAATTCCAGCCACTTTTTGATAAAACTCGCCGAGCTGTAAGACCTAAAGTCACGGGATCCTGGTAAAGTAGCGCTATTGTCTTCCCTGCCTGCTAGATGAAAACAAACAGATACTAACACACAGACGACCATACCTCACTTGGTGATTCGCTGATAATCAGAAAAGAAATGTATTAACACTGAAGACTCTAAAACATGAAACAAATCGGGAAACAGGAAAAAAATTAAAAATCATGGGAAATACAAAGATGCAGGGGCGGCTGATCGGTCTCAGTTGGCATGGAAATCGCCATTTCGGTCATTTCAAATCTTCGATGCTTCGACTTCGCTATGGAGCATCGTCGTACTGAAAACGTTCCTCGTCAATATTAGCGTCTTTGGCGCTCTGCGTGCATTTCATTTATCGATCATACTCATCTCTACAGATCTCTTACAACTGTGTTGTTGCCCTTGCGTATTTCAAGAGGTGAAAATTATTTCTTTCATGTCGACGAGCAACGGTGCCGCATGTGGCGGCAATGCGAAGATGTGCGCTTGTTTCGCCGATGTGTGTACAACAAAATCTCTGCAGTGAAAAAATGTTTTGATATATATATATATATATATATATATATATATATATATATATATATATATATATATATATATATATATATATATATATATATATATATATATATATATATATATATATATATATATATATAAAGAGAAAGAGAGATATTTTTATCCTTTCAATTTTGCACGAAGGTGTCATGGTGCGTAGTGTCTCCTAGACTCGTTTGTCTGTGTGCCTGTTGTCGCTTTCAACGGCCTGGTTGACGTGTACGGCTGTCACGAGGAAACTTCCATCAACTGCGTGTGTACATGCTCATAGTCATGACTCCATTGGGTTCGGGAGGTGAGCGGCCCGTAGCGTGGAAGCCAACGACACCGCGTTTGATGAAACGCGTCGCGGTGTGAACGTAGACACGACGTTGCGTTTCGTCGCCGTGTCGGAGGGCCGTCGTCCTTTACCGACTTTGACGGACGCAGAGTTGTCCGATCCGGCACGGAACATTTCAAAGGTTGCGACACTCTTCTTGTAAAAGTCCGTCGCCCAAGTAGGTGGCCTTCGCGTTCTCGTCTCATCACGTCAAATGCCTTTTGGCTCGGCCGCTCAGCACGTCCGGCCAGCCGGGTAAACGACACGTGTCTTCAAATGCCGCGCTCGACCTGTTTACGGGGTGAGTGTTTGCCCTGCCGCGGCCACATCGGACGCACTTCCCTCGGACAGCGGTGGTTGACCCGTGAAGCCGCGTTCGCTATGTCCAGCCGCCGCTCATTGCTTTCTAAAGCACACGAAATGCTCTTCAGCGGGACCGGCCCTGGTCCCAGAACTTTCTCTTTCCGTCGCGCTCACTCTCTTCTCCTTGGTCACGTGCCGTTTTCTATGGTTTAGACTCTACCACCAAAGATAATCAAAGTCGTGGGTCATCGAAGGCACACGCTCAATATTAAAAATAGAACAGAAATATGATATTCATTTCTTTTTGTGGCTTTTAAAAAAACCGCAAATACGTTCCAGTGAAAAAAATAAAAAAATGCACAGCCACGTGTCTTCTGCGAACTCTCTCTCCTCTATATTTCTCATTTTCGATTCCCAGCAGTTGCGTCTTTCTACTTAAAAAAAAATAAGTGACGCTGTAACAAAATCTTGATTGCGTAGTCTTCTGAGACCATAATGAATCGCTTAGCAAAAATAAAACAAAGCTTTTTTTTTGGAAAAGGGGGGGGGTAGTGTTTTAAAGGTAAAACGAAATATAGTAAACTATTTTAGTTCTGCTTTTTTCCGAAGGTCCGTGTAGCGCCTTGAGTTCTTATGCCCGAGTCCCACTAGAGCGACGAACAGAAACAAACGACAGCGACAAGCCTCAAACCAGAGTCTTTCGCGACTTGAGAGGCTTTGTAGAATAAAGGAGGCTATGCTCAAACACGAGCATCATGCACTCGAGGGTATCTTTGGCAGGCTCGCAATCACTCGTGCTTACTTCACGAGCACCGAACGGCTAAACGCCTGCCAAAGGTACCATCGCGAGCATGCTGCATGTGTTGGAGGCTTGTCGCTCTCGTTTGTTTCTGTTTGTCACTCTATTAGGACTCGGGCATTAGTGCTATCGGATTGCTTGGATCCCCTTCCGGTAACTGAAGTAATTTAAAGGGGAGGATGTTGATCGCACCCGTTAATCTATCTATTGGTTACTGTGCTCAGCGGAGGTCGGCATTTTAGGTCGCCCTCATTCACCCTCACAGTCACACTCACCTAAACCCCTCACTCACCCTCACCCTCACGGCTACACTCACCTTCAGCCCCTCACTCCCCCTGATCCTCACAGTCACACTCACTTTCAGCCCTTCCCTCACCATCACTGAAACTCACGGCCCTCACGCACTCCTACCCCCCACGCACTCACGAACCTGACAGCCCTCACGGCCCTCACACCCCTCACGCTTTCATGGCTCTCATGCACTCATACCCCTCATGCACTTACGGACCTTACAGCCCTCACGGCTCTCACACCCCTCATGCACTCACAGCCCTCATGGCCCTCACGCACTCACACCCCTCATGCGCTCACAGCCCTCACCGCCCTCACTGCCCTCACTGCCCTCTCGTACTCACAGCCCTCACAGCCCTCACGGCCTTCACACCCCAAACGCCCCTCACGCACTCACCGCCCTCATAACCCTCACGCACTCACGAACCTCACAGCCCTCACGGCCATCACACCCCTCGCGACCTGACGGTCTTCCCTCACCCTCAACTCATGAGATTTTTGGTTCAGAAACTCACTCACCCTCATCTCATCTGTGAAGATGAGGGTGAGTGAAGGTGTGGGAGTGCCCTCATGAGTGAGGTTTGCCGAAGTATGGTGCTCAGTCGTGACGTCTTACGCCCGCTGCGCAATCCGTTAGTGGGGAATAATCTGTCCCGTGGCGCTGTTGGATCCGCTTCGTCATTCGGGAGCCAGCTGCGCGCGCCAATGGTCACGTGTTAACCCAGGCTCTTTTAAATCATGCTTGGTAGTGCGGTCTTTTTTTTTTTTTTTTTTGGTGCGGTTGCGCTCTCTTTTGTTTCCTCTCTGTGCGCCTATACTTCGTCTCACCCTAGCATGGACTAACCGCGAAGACTGAGCTAGCGCGAGCGGCCAGCCTTGACTGCCTTGACTAGAGCACATGCTGCACGAGCTCCCGTGCAGCCGCCATGGCTTCATTCAAAGCGACTACCTCGCGCTTTTAGCACGCGCGGCTAACAATAGTCCATACTGAGGTGAGACGAAGTATAGCGAAGCCGTCTATACTATGTTTCACCTTGTGTTGTACCGCAGGAAAAGCTACAAGCGCGAGCTCCTTGCTCTAGGACACATCTCGGCGGCACAGGCTCCGTGCACCAAGGGCAGCTGCCAACGCTATGAGCTCGCGCTTCTAGCCTTCGCTGCGGTACAACATAAGGTGAAACGAAGTATAGCTGCGGATCGCACGGTCCGGGGTTCAATTCCCATTGCGCTGCTTGGCAAATCTGGCGTGTTACCGTTAATCACACCTGATTATGAGCGCGTATGTTTAACTGTGACTAGGAATGCCTTCTCTTTGGATGGCTGAAGCATATAGGCCACAGCCCATAGTAGTATACTATGGGTTGTAGCCTATACATGGCTTGCATTGACGTCCCGTCAGCCGCCGTTGCTCCGCACCATGCTCCTGTGCCCGTACCTTCTGCTTCGGCAAGGCATGCCAAGAAGAACAAATTCGATGGTGCAAAATATATGCTGCAGAAGGTACGGACACAGGATTACGGTACGGAGCAATGGTGACCGCCGGCTGGTGCGGTGCCATATGACGTCACATGTGAGGCATGTAGATGTTTTACGGGGCCTTGACCTGTGTGTGTAAAGCCGTGGTCACACTGCGTATACATCATACAATTGACAGTCCGCCAGATATCAGTCACCACGTTATCCGCGGTGCTTTCGCCGCGTGACAAGTTCCACCTTGAACTCGTTGCATGCGGTATTCGAAGCGTTCGAATCTGTTTGCAGACTGTCTTCTGTATAATGTATAAGCAGCGGGAACCCGGCTTAACGCTTTTTCGTCACGCTCGAGATTGACACTTTTCGCATGAAATCCAGACTATGCCCCCAGTCTGTTTTAAAAATTTAAACGATCGCTCCTTAAATACGGCATTACATGCAATGCGGCTTTTGAGGTGAAAGTCGGTAGAATTTTATTTTTCCTAAACCGAAAGAAACACTGCTTTGTAACACAGCGTCGCATCAGGAAATTCGAAGTGTCTACTCTCCCTTTCAACACCGTGTATATAGGTATGGGCTCTGAATTATACATTTTTTTCCTGTGGCAGTTGAAATTGGAATGTGCTCTATCGAGGCACATAATTGCAGAACTCACTAACCATCTTGCCTTGGCGCGTGTCAAACGCACGTGAATTCCGCGGGTAAGACTGTCACGCACCGACTTTCTTTGGCTCAATTAACGAGAAGCAGTCAGTTCACTGACCAGACCCGAGCATGTTGTTTTGTACCACACTGACAAAATTCACCAGACAAAATAAAACTCGAGATTTGAGATGTCATTGGTCTTCCTAAGGCAGAAGGTTTTAAAAAGAAGTGCTGCAATGCATAAAGGAAATTTAAATCTAAGATTTCAAATATAAACTTTTTTTTTAGATGCGGAGCATCTCTTGCTCGGGTGTATGTCCCGCGGCGTCGGCGTCGTAGTCCGCAGTCACACTACGCACGCGCAACTCTCCTTCCCTCTCTCCAACAGCTGCGCGTTACTCTCTCCGCTCTCTCTCTCTCTCTACCAGCTATAGGCGGTGCTGGTCAAACGCGATCCAGCAATTGTCAGTTGAGATCAGTGCTTCTATCTTTGGAATGAGGTTTTATTGCACGTGTGCTTGCAAAGCACTTCGAGCTCGCGGCTTTTCAAGAAGTGGAAGAGGTTACATTGGTAAACTAGGCATTTTCTAGGAGTTAAAGAGTGTATATTAAACCCGAAACATCTGAACAGGAATTGAAAAGGAATGCGAACGCCTGATCTCTTGTTCTCCATCCTTTTTATTTTCAGACCTTGTGTTGGGTTTTTTTGAAGTGACCGATTTCCGCCAGATTTTTTTCTCCATCTTTTCATGTGATTGACAGAGCGGGCCTGTTTATTGCCGTAATTAGATCAAGCTAGATGTACAGCCGGGAGATAAAGTTTGCGGGGCACGGGAGCGCCAGCTGAAAAGACAGGCTGCGCCTTCTCACGGCGCGTTGCTGCTCTCAAGACTCACGCTTAGCGCATGCGCTTCCTTTCTTGTTCGCGGTCATGCTTTTTTCGCTCGCTTCCGTTCGACACCCACGAGATAACAGGGGCTGGCGCAAGGTGCCGCGAAATGTTATCTGCAGCATGCGCAAGCTTCGTCACCCACCACGGTGGCTGAGGCTGTACTTGCTTCAGCTTGGGTCCAGACGCAGCCGATGCTACAAGCGCGAGCTCGCGCTTTCAGCGTCCCTGCCAAGCACGCGCGCTCGTGCATTCAAAGCACTGTTCAGGCAGCATGCCCGCGCTTGCTAGCATCGGCTGCGTCTGGATCCAAGCTGAAACGAAGTATAGCGTGCCTCGATGGCCTCTCTGTTTAGGGTGATGCCACCTTTGTAGTACCCGATGCCGACAGCACGCGCTCACAGAGAAAATACAAAGAAATCGCCGGAAACAAAATGTCGCCGTAGCACAGTCAGCGCCACGAGCGCGTGCAGGGACACGCTCTTTCACGTGCTTCAGAACAAAAAATAAAAAAGAAGAATCGGAAACAAAATGGCCAGATGTCATCACCCCAAGCAAAGCGCACATGAAGGCACCCTAGTTGAGGCAGACACGCGGCCTGATGGCTGTCATAGCGGCACCTTGCGCCGGTCCCGGTTATCTCGTGAACGTCGGGTGGAAGCGAGTGAATAAGACGTGACTTCCAGCACGAAAGGAAGCAGATTCTCGAGCGATGAATTCTTGAGAGCGGCCGCGCGCCGTCAGAAGGCGCAACCAGTCATTTCTGGCTGGCGCTCCCGCGCCCCGGAACCTTTGCCGCCGACTGTACAATGCTGAGGGCTGCTTGTCTCACAGGTTGCGTGCTGTACTGGAAAACCCACAGCATGAGTGTACTGGTCTGAGCACTTTCTTGTTTAGACAGGGGATCGTATAAACTACATGTTTTTCCACAGTCCTGCCTTCTTGCTATTTCCAGTACTGCATGCGAGTCATGAAAGACGGTAGAGAAGAAGTGGCATGCCATGCGCTACTGCTCACCACAGCCCTGGGATTCTCGTGTTATATATAACTTCTCTAACATGCTGTATAAAAATGTTTGTTTTTATAAGCAGTATATCCGTTTTCTTTTACTTTGTGCGCAGGCTGTGGAATGACAAGCAGCTGAACATGCCCACGACTCACCTTCACTGACCACACTCGTGCTGCACTTCATAGGGTGCAAAATTTGCATCCGCAATAAAACATGCTCCCTGGGCACCATTTTGCTTCCGTCGTGATTTCAGTATAGCAAGAAAAACGGTTTGCAGCAGTACCTTAGTCATACGCTACAAAATTGTCATACATTGAATAGAATTTTGGGTCAGGAAATCTCGGTGCAATTGTTTATGTACCGACTCGTACTGCGACTCCTGGGCCGACTTGCTAGAATAGCGTCTCTGCTGAGAGTGAATGAAAAAAAAATTGGGGTAGTGGGGATATTTATACAGCGTTTAGTTGGTCAGCCATTTAAAGTAGCGACGAGTCACTCGCTGTAGATGAGCAATTTAGCCAGTGCGGTACAACCGCTAGCCTGAGGTCTTTAACGTGCACCACGCAGTAGTGATACACGACCGCACGCCGGAACGATGCTTATCCAGATCGAAACGGGCAGGGTGGGGAGACTGAATGAAAGAAAGCACTGAAAAGGCGCTAGGACGTCTTGAGATGCGGTTTAAGTCCCGCTCAACTCGTGCGCTCTTTTTGGCAGTGCTTTCTTTCACCCAGCCCACGGTGTGACCCAGCCTCAGCTGAGACGCTGTTTCTAGGAGTCGGCTTTGATGAGAATGTGTATTTCATATACAAGGAACCAAAAATTGCATAACAAACGGTAGTGCGGTGGTGGGGACTCCAATCGTCCAGATACCAGCATTCATAGTAAATTCCTCATCTTTCCTTGCTCTATGCTTAGAACAATATACTGTTCGGGTCGGAATGCTTACAGAGTCAGTTTGAAACGAGATGCTACCCGTGAAGGAACCCTGCTTTTATTCTCTCAGTTGTAATGCTTCGGCGTCCCGCTTTTGCGGTTTGCATTTTTGCCAGGCTATCCTTGCCAAGAAACATACCATGTGTTAAAAAGCTTGTCAGAAGCAGCAACTTAAAAAAAAAAATTGGGTTGTGTGTATGTTTATACAGCCTAGAACTTGGTCATCTCCTCAACGGGCGACGAGTCTCCCAGCTGTAGCTGAGCAATTTAGCCAGTGCGGTACAACCGCTAGCCTGGGGTCTTTAACGTGCACCGCGCAGTAGTGATACACGACCGCACGCCGGTACGATGCTCATCCAGATCGGAACGGGCAGGGATAGACATATCAGAGATGTTGTTACCTGCAAGCATCAAGGGGGATGCAGGAATTGGTGTTCCACGCGCCGCACGTGCTGGCCTCAGCAGTAGTAACTTTTTCCAAAAGCAAATACCTAAAGCAAATAGCATCTTGCACGCGCGTTCGTCAGCGACTTATTTTGACTATTTACTTCGAATCTTTTACACGGGGAAGGCATGCACTTGGCGCGGCGCGTATACCAATCCCTCGTATTCTCCTTGATGCTTGGGTAATACTAGCAGTGGTCCATGTGAACTCCAGGATCCTGGGTTCTGCAGCGCGAGCTTTCGCTCCACGTGTTCCGAGCTGGTGTGCGCTTTAGTGTGCGCTAGAACCGCTCGGCCACCGATCCTTTTTTTTTAATCTTTGTTATCGGTTACTGATCCCCCCAAGCAGCAACAACTAAGCAAACATACAATGTTCCAATTTTAAAAGGAAATGCATAATAACAAGGAATCTCCTAGTGAAAAAAAAGTCATATGTATCAAAACTTTCTTGCGTCCACGTAAACACATATGCACCATACAAGATATATAAGAACATATAAAAACCATGCAAGAACTAGATAAGGAGCTATACGATATATACAGTACCATATATGAAACTTATATGAGAACGTCTCACATGTCGCTTATATGGTTCTTATATATCTTATATGAGTTCTTATCTGAACTATCTGCAATGGTTCTTACCAACTGTTCTTATATGGTATATTATATGTTCTTTATACATTTTGTGTAGTTCATATGTGTTTATTGGACACAGAAATTTTCTCATACAAATGAGAATTTTCAATAGGGACATAGCTTAGTGTGGTGTTTTCTTCAACGTGAGTACCACAGAAAAAAAGTACGTGTCAGATCGCACACATTTGACATGAAACGGCATTTTCTAAAATGCCAGACTTGCCACCATGCGACTTGGCCTAAGTTGCTTTCATGCATATACAATTGCTTCAGACCAAAGAAAGTCTACCCGCATCAAACCGCTGCTTATTCATAATAGGTAGTCGATAAAAGGACCCGACAGAATCGAATGCTGTTTGGACTGTCGGTAGACCACTCTGCGATGCAGTCAAAGGGGCTTGCCGTTTCTGCCAGATCGGGCAGGTTACAAAGTATGACACAAAATTGCAAGCGGATGCACACAAGTATATTTCACAGATGTAACGAGCTGAAAGACAAACCTCACAACAGGCTCTACATTTGCCAGGCTTCTAGATTGAGCAAGGCGAGCCGTGTAGGCAGCGCATACTCTAGTGCAGGGGCGGGCACCTCTCAAATTTTTAACGCTGCGCAGCTTTTACTCAGCTGTCAAAGCTCCGCACCGTCCTCGGGGGCGAATTGTTCAGGAAACAAGGCTCGAGGGGGGGGGGGGAGTTATAAAACTTGCTTTACGATCCCGCATTGTGCAGAAAGGCAAAATGATGTTCCTGTGCCCAGTACGTTTGTAACCACCGAAACCTGTTCTTGGACTGGTGAAGGCGAGCGGGTTGAACATGAACACATAAAATTGAAGAATAGGCACGGAGGACAAGCACAGGACAACCACTTTCCTAGCATTCCCCTTATCAAGCTATCTTAGTCGGGGTCTCGTTCAGGGTGCAATGTCTCTTTCCAAAATAAACGACGTTGCTAAATGAAAGAAAGTGGTTGTCCTGTGCTTGTCCTCCCGTGTTTTATTCTTTCAATTTGATGTACTGTTCTTGGGCGTGCCTTTTATCTACTCTAAAATAGAATCTAAGACCTCATTCACACGGAAAGAACAGAGGTTACCTTTAACATAGGTCCCTTTGCAATCGGCGAATAAGCCAGGGTCGCGAGCACATGCCACTCGCGGAGGATCACGAACTGATTCGCACCGACTATAAAGATCTTTAGCTAAAAAGACCTCTATGGTCGTGTGAATGGGGGTATTAGTAATGCTTTGTTAAGCTTGGTCTCGCACAGCAGCACAGCTAGTGTGGTGGCAAGGAATCGGTGTGCAACCATGCATTCAAGAGTTCGTCGCTGTCACCTGTGCACAACAGTGAGATGGTATCCGATATGAATGTTTAAAAACATTTTTCAGTTGTACACAAAAGCACATCAAGATTAGATAGAGGCTGTACATGCTAACGCAACCTCTACTTGGAGCTAGTAGCATGTAGGTTTTCTTATAACATCCCCAAGAGCCAACAACACAAAAAATTGTCACTGCAAAAAAAAAAAAAATTGCGGAGGTATTTTTTGTGGGTGGGTTGGGGGGTTTACAGCACCTAAATTGTGTCTTGCAGAGCAAAAATTTGAAAACTCCTGAAAAAATAAAAAAAAACGAACAAGACAGCGTCTTAAATCAGTAGCAATAACAGTTAAGTACTAAGATTAAGTCAAACAAAATTATGTATCATGGTCTGTCCATAGAAACAGAATTTGGCAAGTGTAAAGTGAAAACGTACACAGCGTGCTGCAACTGAACAATTGCTTGCGATGTTCGGGCCCCAGACGTTTCGATAAATGATCGGGGTGTCTAGCATTGATGTTGTACACGTTCCTAAAAACAAAAGGAACAGCTCGTTCCTCGTTCCTTACGATTTTGGAACGCGTTCCCGTTACAAGCAAGGTTACAAGTTCCATCTGTGAAAAAGACTCCTTCCCGTTACAGTTAAAAAATGGGTCGTACCATTACGCATATACACGTTACATTCGTATTTGCTGATTACCATATTTACTAGATCAAGCAAAGCTATCTTTTCTTTATCTATTCCATCAAATAGAATTTAGTAATTTGAATGCCGTGATGGAGGGCATCAGAAGAAGAAAACAAGCGGAAGCAGGATCTCATTTGTTGAAGTATATTCAAGTTTAAAAAATCTCAACTTTTAACCATATTTATGTTTTCTGGTGAGATTCCAGACGAGCCAAATGTCCGTACTGTTATCTCACATTGCACGAGTGTTTTACAACAGCCTCACACGTTACAATCTGACAAAGTCCCTTCTTGAACAACAGCAATTTACTTCTCGATGTTGCGGTCCGCAAGACGAGCAAGTGGAGAAGAGGTATGGTTTTGGAAGTTCAGTCTTCAAAACTACAAGTCCTTCTTTGTGAAGGTTGGACCCGTTGTCCAGTTTGAAGGAGTGAGGTACAAGGGAGAAGGAATAAACTTTAATTTTATTATTTATATTTTAAGTGACCAATGTTCGGGATACAAGGGTGTGTTCATTGTTGCTTACTGTTCTTTTGTTGCTGTAGGTCTCTTTGTGGAAGTTCAGTGACGGCTGGAAGTCGGCCCTTGGAATTCTGGGTGTATAGGGAATTCATGGAAGCAAGAAAGTAGCCGACTAACGTTTTGCTTTTTGTACCGCAGTCTCGGGCACTCAAAAAAGAATCAATGTCCACTAGCTCTCCAGCACTCGACTGTTACCAAGCGAGGACCACACAGAATAAGCCCTAAGATAAGTAACCCAAACATTTAACGACATCTTGGCTCTTCGTAAAGACATCGTTTTATTCTTTTTAGAATTTCTCCTCGCAGGAAATAAAACAAAAATTACCCCACTGGACAAAAAGAAAGAAACGCCGCCCCTTTTTTCCATGTTCCAGTAAAAAGTAACGAAGTTCCCGTTCACACTGATGCCAAATGAAACGGCAGCGTTCGCTTCATTTCTCCTTAAAGAAACGCGTTCCAGGAACCCCTTTCCTTGAAACGCAGTTCCGTACAGCACTGCTAGCCAATCGAGAAAACCGGGGATCAAGTCAGGGAAATTTTAATTACAGGGTGTTGTAACTTCGCCTCGGTGGCCGTCGACCGGGATCCAGACAACAGACAGCCGGCTTCGATCGCACCCGCGTTCCAACTGGCGCGGGGCGTTTATTTGTGAGACAAAGAAGAAAAAGACAGAACACGCGACGCCCTCCTAGTGGAGGTAATTCATTCAGTCACTACATTTCCCCACACTAATCCAAAACACACGTTACACAGTACAACAGCAACACTTCAACTTGGTCTGCCAACCAGGTAATAAGTAAGCCTGTCGGGTTGCCTACTTATTCGCGTGCTGTGCCTTACAGAAGGAACGGGCACACCAGGTTCGTCATCGTCATGACTATTGAAGTGGTTCTCAGCCTCCGAGTCCGAGTCATCTGAATCCGTGGATGCTGCCGGCTCACCGTGATCCACCGGCGAGCTCCGTTCTGCATCAAATCCATTTTGGGATCTTGGCCTCAGGTGATCACAGTGTACAAAACGAATCCTGCTAAAGACTCGCACCAAGTATGTGAGAGCACTAATTTTCTTCGTCACCTTTCCTCTCGCCCATCCCGTTTCCTCCCCTCTCACGTTTCGCACCCACACATTGTCTCCAACATTGAACTCCCTCGGCCTTGCCTGTTGGGTGTCAACGGTCTTCTTGGCTTCATTTTGTTTTTCTCGCCGAAAAGAAGCAGAACCGGGTTTCAACAATGCAAGACGTGTCCGTGGCAAGCGCCCAAGAAAGAGCTCTGCCGGCGTCTTTCCAGTTACCACGTGGGGAGTTGTTCTGTACTGGAACAAAAAGTTTGACAGCTTCAGCTGCATGCTCCTCTTTCCACCCCGCTCCCTGTCCTCCAGCACCTGTTTCAGAAGGGACTTCTTCAACGTCTGAACTGCGCGTTCGGCAAGTCCATTGGATGCCGGGTGGTAAGGAGGAGTTGTCGTGTGCAAGATTCCATTTTCACGCATGAAGGATCTGAACTCTTCAGACACCAGCTGTGGTCCATTATCTGTGACCACTTCTTCTGGCAACCCGAATTGCGAGAATATCATCTGCAGCTTCTCGATGGTGTGCCAAGAGGTCGTAGACGACATAAGAATGGCTTCCAGCCATTTTGAGTGGTCATCAACTAGGATCAGTATGTTCGATTGGTCTTTCTGTGCGAAGTCTAAGTGCACGCGTTCGAAGATCCTAGTAGCCAACGGCCAATGTTGGACTGGAGCACGGGGGAGTTGTTCTGCGTTGCTTGACAGACGTCGCACGTTCGCACCAGATTCTCAATGGCAGCGTCTAATCCATTCCACCAGACATTCTGCCTCGCCAGCATCTTCATTTTAGATGCTCCTGGGTGCCCTTCGTGTAGAAGACGGATGATGACGTCATGCAATGCTTTTGGGATGACCACTCTCGTGCCCCATACCAAGCAATCCTGGTCAGTAGACAACGCTTCTCTTCTCTGGAAAAAGGGAATTAAGTCCGGGTCGTCTACTTTCTTAGGCCATCCTCGTTTCGTGAGTTCGATGATCCGAGGTAGTAGAGGATCCTTTTAGTCTCTTCCTGCACTGTCCAGCTTGTGATCGGAACATGATCGAGCGGCGAAAAGTAGTTAACCTGGTCACAGTCTTCTGTTTTCGCGGGAAGGGGAGCCTTGAAAGGGCGTCGGCGTGACCAATGCTGGTACCCTTCGCAAAAACGATCACAAAGTCGTACTCAGCTAACAGAAGTCGCCATCTCTGTATACGTGCAGCTGCCATGCCGGTTGACTTCTGCCCCTGCTTCAAAAGTGTGGTGAGAGGGTAGTGGTCAGTGACCAATGTGAATCTTCTACCGAAAAGGTACTTATGAAACTTCTTGACGGCGAATACGATGGCAAGCGCTTCTTTTTCTACTTGCGAGTAGTTTTGTTCGGCCGTCGTCAATGTCCTTGAAGCGTACTCAACCGGTCTGTAAACTCCCTTGCTCACTTCATGAGCCAAAACTGCCCCTACACCATAATTAGAAGCATCGCAGGTCAACCTAACAGGCTTACTTGGACAGTACAAGGTCAAGACATCAGCACTACATAGAAGCTCTTTAGCTTTCCTCACACATTCATCACATTCTTTTGACCATAACCATTCAGCCCCTTTTTCTAGCAAGTCGTACAGAGGCCGCAGCAATGCTGCCAAGTCTGGCAGAAACTTGGCGTAGAAGTTTAACATTCCTAGAAAACTGCGGAGCTCATGTACATTTGTAGGAGGCGGAGCGCTCTTGACCGCTTCCACCTTGTCGGGGCAAGGCCGGAGCCCGTGTTCGTCAAGCATGTACCCAAGGTACTTCACTTCGCCCACAAAAAACTTGCTCTTTTCCAGGTTCAAGCTAACACAATGCTTGGCAAGTCGTTCTAACACGCGTTTCACATTGTCAAAACATTCATCATGGTTCCTGCCTCCAATCAACAGATCGTCAATGTAACATGCAACCTTCGGCAACCCAAACAAAATCTTATCCATGGTAGCCTGAAAAATAGCAGGAGCACTCGACACGCCGTACGGCAACCGCGAAAATTCGAAAAGACCGAGGTGAGTGTTTACTGTCAGCGCTTTCCTTGCGTTGCTATCAAGTTTCAGTTGCAAATACGCAGCGCGCAAGTCAAGAACCGTGAACACGCGGCATTCCGTGAACGTTGCGAACAACTCGTCCACCATTGGCAAGGGGTAGTGTTCCGTGCGCAAGTTCGGATTTACTGAGACACTGTAATCGCCACAGATACGAATCTTTCCGCCGGGCTTCGGAACAATCACTAGCGGAGTTGCCCAGTCACTCGTCTTCACAGGAGACAAGATACCATCATTAATCATTCTCCTCAACTCGCAATCAACAGCGTCCCTAAACGCAAAAGGAACGGTGCGATGCTTGCAGAACACTGGCTGAGCATTATCCTTGAAAACAAGGCTTGCCGTGAATCCTGTTATGGCTCCGGATTCTTTCTTAAACACCGACGGAAACAACACTTTCAATGTTTCAAGAGATTTTTCTTCTGCTGTAACTGCGAAAACTGACCTCCAGTCCAGCTTTACTTGCTGCAGCCAGTTTCTACCAAGCAGCGTTGGAAGCCGCACATTGCCGTTTCTCACCACCACTAAAGGCAGCACATGTTTCCCATGACCGCTAGCTACCTCGACGTCGGATACACCGACAACGTTAACTTTTTCCCCGGTGTACGTACGCAAGCTGAGGTCACACCGTTTTAGCACTCCTCGAGGTAGAATCTTTCGATACGCCTCTTCTGGCATAAGGGTAACTGCAGAGCCCGTATCAACCTCCAACTCTACCTCGTGACCTGCTATTTCCAACCTAGTCGTAACCGGTGGCACCCCCGCGACTACGTTACAACGCACAACGCACACGTCTCCGGGACCCACATTAGGCCGGCTCTTTGGCTTACCCCTGGTCTGTTCTCCTCTGCACATTCTTTTGATGTGTCCTTCTTTTCCGCACTTGAAGCACTTCGCTTTAAGGAATGGACACTTACAAGGTTCATGCGCAGAAGAACCACATCGAGAGCAGACAGTTCCTGGCTGTCGCTGCTGTTCCTGGTCTTGTCTGTCCCACAACCGATGCACGTCGGTGGCATCTGGACCGCTCTGTCTCTGCAGCTCTTTACTCTGCTCTGTAGCCAGTTCCCTTGCCAGTGCCACCTTGTAGACGTCCCCGAATTTGGAACTGCCATCCATCTCGAGAAGTGGTCGCTGAATCTCGGCATCGAGGCAACCCGCGACGAACCGGTCTCGAAGAGCAGTGTCGAGGAATTCACCAAAGTCACAAGTCATGGCCAGCTTCTTGAGGGCAATCACAAAGTCTGCCAGGCTTTCGCCGTCCTTCTGGTACCTCCGGTGGAATTTCGTCCGCTCCGCTATGGTAGACTTGGCCGGCGAGAAGTGGTTCTTGAGTACACATGTCAATTCTGACAAACTCTTGGAAATCGGAAGCGCGGGCACCGAGCAGTTCTTTAAGAGTGCGATATGCATTTGTCCCGAGGAAGTTCAAAAACGTTGCCGCCGCATCCTCTGGTTTCACAGCATTCACCTGCACAAAAATCTGAAAGCGTTCCAGGTAGTCGTCGAACGTTTCCTCGTCCGGGCAGAACTCGTGGAACTTCGGCATGCTGTCTGTTCATCGCATCCTCGTCGCCAGTTGTTGTAACTTCGCCTCGGTGGCCGTCGACCGGGATCCAGACAACAGACAGCCGGCTTCGATCGCACCCGCGTTCCAACTGGCGCGGGGCGTTTATTTGTGAGACAAAGAAGAAAAAGACAGAACACGCGACGCCCTCCTAGTGGAGGTAATTCATTCAGTCACTACACAGGGGAAAATCAGGGAATTGTCAGGGATTTCAGGGATATTGTCAAAAGCAGGCCAAGTCAGGGAAAATGAGCCGGAAACTCCAAGTGCCCTGAGCAAAGGCTTGAGGACTTGTGGGCGGAAAATTATAGGCAATAAATTCTGCTTAGAGCGGAGCGCGGGCTCTGCTCACCCGATGTAGTGTGCTACCCGATGCAAAGGGAACAGCCGACAAAGCCAGCCAAGCCAAGCCATGCAACTAGATTGGATTGGATTGGATTGGATTGATTGGATTGAGTGCGCGTCACTAGGCTAGATCAAGTCAGAGCCACTATTTTTAGTAACAAATGGGACGCCGCAGACCCCAATCCAATCCAAGCCGAAAGTATCCCAAAGTGTGCATCTGGTGGCCATGCCTGGTCATGCTGCCATCTCGGTTAATGACGTGTGTGGTTTAGCGTCGTATTTTCATCGTGTTTCCGGAAGCGGCCTCTTCACTGACGATGTCGGTGGCAAGGAAGTGCTCGTTTAATTTGGACTGGACGAAACCAGAACATTTCGGAATATGCAAGTTGGGTTAAGCCCGTGCAAAATGATCCTCACTCTGCTCAATGCTCCATCTGCCGCAAAATGTCTTCTTTGAGCAACATGGGAAACACGACAATTTCTAGTCCCGCATCGAGCAAAAAGCACCTTGCTGCTTGACAAAGTCTCTGTCAAGCCGTTCCCAGTCTGGACTTTGTCATTTTTTACGGCAGTTACGAAGATTTCGGCCGAATGTAGCAGAGAACGCACATGTGCCCCTGAGGAGCCTGCAGCCACCAATAAGTGTGAAGACGCCGATTAACGGCTTTCTATACCGAAGAACGTTGTAACAAAGGTCGAGAGTTATTTGGTGTTGTAAACTCGGTAGCCGATTCACGGATCCCTTCGTTCTACATCAGCATCGGTCTCACTCTTTCCTCTTATGTTTCCCGCGTGTGAGGTCGACTTCAGCTAGGGAAGGACAAAAGGTAGGATATACCATCTGCCAGACATGTACAAGTTACTCAAAAGAAGTAATTAAGTTCCAGTTACTGAGTATCAACCTCAAAAGTAATTTGAGTAGAGTAGAAATTACTCAAAAGGAAAGTAATTGCGAAAATTACTAATTACCGTACAAAAGTAGCGAATTTCTTTTGAAGTTACTCTTATGTTTTTTATGGTAAAATGAAAGTACATAGGTTTTCATCCGTTAGCAATCATCAGTTGGACCATCCGATCCAAATATGGATCGGATTGTTTTTTCAAAGAAATGCTTTAATAGCTGGTTCTGCTTCTGCGTGACTAATTGTTTTTTACTTTCTTGTTTGTTTGGTCAATGATGTACTGCAAATGGGTCATTTTTCGTTTGAGGTTTACCACTGCCTGAGCTTGACTTTTCGACAGTGTTTGCTTGTTTACAGTGTTAGCGTAAGGTACACCTAGAGTACTTGAAGCAAAGTACAAAGTAAATGAGAGGTTATGTACCGTAAGTAAAGTAGTAAGTACACCGGGTGCAATATACTTGAAGTAACGTACTAAAAATACAATATATTTCAAGGTAAAGTACCAGTACTTTCAACAGAATCTTTCATGATGCCCTTTCATTCCCCAGTGTTTTTTTTGAACTGGTACGCATTGCTCAGAGGTAATTGGAGGTGCATTAATTTTTTTTACGGAAATGGCAGCAAATATTCTATAAAGTCAAATCGCCACAGAGTAGTTGTTTTATTTATTTATTTATTTGTTTATTTGTTTATCTAATACCCTCAGGGCACAAAGGCATTACAGAGGGGAGTGGGGAATAATAGTAATAAGAATACACAAGGAACAATGAACAAAAAACTCAAACAATAGGGAACACGAGGTTGGCAATAGAAGTACAAAAAAGAGCGTGGTCAGTCATTGATGTGAGAGATGCAGGTAAGCGGTTCCAATCATTAGAAGTTCTTGGAATAAAAGAAGCGTAATAAACGTTAGAGTGACAAAATGGTACACCAACTTTTTGACGATGATCAAGGCGTGCTGAAACAAAGTATGGGGGATTATCATTTGGGCTTTGAGGTAAGGAACATGGTGATAGATTTTATGAAAAAGGGAGATTCGAAAAACCATGCGACGATGTGCGAGGGTTGGAAGTAATAATGTGCTTTTCATTGACGTTACGCTTGCGGTGCGGTTATAGTTGGCCAGTATAAAACGTGTAGCTCTGTTCTGAACACCTTCAAGTGAGTTGATGAGGTAGATGGTTGAGGGATCCCAGATGGAAGCTGCATATTCGAGCTTAGGCCTAACTAGTGTTTTATAAAGAGTCAGTTTTAATGACGATGGAGCTAAAGGAAAGTTACGTTTGAGAAAGCCAAGCATTCGGTTAGCGTTGTTAATCACATAGTTAATATGAAGTTTCCAGGAAAGGTCGTCACTTAAGATCACGCCTAGGTACTTGTAGGAGGTCACAAGTTCCAGGGGTGTGTTGTTAATGTTATAAGCGGTAGTAATTTTGACTTTGCGGGCTATGCGCATGATTTTGCATTTGTTAATGTTAAGCTCCATTGACCAGAGTTTGCACCATCTAAATATGGAGTCGAGGTCATGTTGTAGTTTTTGCGAGTCCGAGTCATTAGTTATTACACGATAAATAGCACAATCATCAGCAAAGAGTTTAATTGAAGAAGAAACCATTTCATGCAAGTCATTAATATAGATCAAGAAAAGTAAAGGCCCCAAAACTGATCCTTGGGGTACGCCGGAAGTGACGGGTGCGGAGGAGGAGTTCATGCTGTTACATGTTACAAATTGCGAGCGATTTATTAAAAATGATACCAACCAGTTAAACACGTTAGAATCAATGTTGAGTTTACTTAATTTATGCAATAAAAGTCTATGCGATACCTTGTCGAACGCCTTGGCAAAATCTAAGAATATGCAGTCCACCTGAGATCCCTGATCAAATGCTGAATGAAAATCGTTAGTGATAGACAGTAGCTGTGTTTCACAGGACAAAGATTTCCTAAAGCCATGTTGATTTGGGGAAAAAAATGAATTGGACTCTAGGAAGTTAACAAGTTGTGTATAAATTATATGTTCTAGAACTTTACAGGGAACACTGGTTAGCGAAATGGGCCTATAGTTGATAGGAAAGTGCTTATCACCAGATTTATGCAGAGGAATAACTTCACTCACTCTCACTGACGAGCTATTTGACACAATCAACTTATAAGCCACTTATTTGTGTCGGCCTTATAACCACCATTACTTCACTCAGAAAAAATGACCAGATGAGGTCTTGAAATACGCCATATTTTTGTTTTCAAATTCGGGGAATGTACATTGAAGTCGGGAGTTTTACTTTCCTCGAAAAGTACAAGTACATGCCTGAGAATGTACAGTCGGCACGGAATGAAACGCGAACAGTGGGTGCATGGTTTTCGCTAGATGCTGCACCACCTGGACCAGATGGGAGCTGCAAGAAGATGGCTCCTCCTTCGATGTGTTAGACTCTTGCTCAGTGCATCCAAACCTTCGGTGTTGCGTCTCTAGGTGACTCAGTGTGGGTCGAAAACCATGCGCTCCTTGTTCGCGTTTCATTCCGTGCCGACTGTACTTCAAGTAAAGTACAAGTTTTCAAAACAGTAGTACTTTAAGTACCATGTACATAGAGTACTTCCCAACACTGCTTGTTTATTATTTTTTATATAAAAAAGTTGGGGGAATTACTAAGGTTTCTCGAACGATCTTCAAATCTTTGAAGATTTGAATATTCTATGTTTTTTGGGAGGAAAGGCAGCGCAAAAAGGTACCCTTTGCGTTAACCTTTAGCACGCGATTCTTCGAGTACAGCACAAACTACGGGAGCACCAGATGAGCTTTCAGAGCAGGTGCTGCATTTGTTGCCTTCTTTGAGTGAGAATGCAGTGTGCGCACCTCCTGTAGTGGGCGAGAGTTTCTACGTAGGGGACAAGTGGGAACCAGCCCTTTCTTCGAATGGGTCAAGTCTTCTTGAGATTCTGGACACAAAGAAACGCCAGTGTTCGGCGCTAGTCCCGCAGTTACTCGGCCTCTCTACGTCGTGCCTGTTCGCTCCCCGCGCTTCGTAGCAGTGTTGTTGCAGGGGGGGGGGGGGATTTCGGGGGGTTTCCGACTCTCCTACGCATTTTCTCCCTCCCCCCTCCTAGGCCACATGCTTCCCCCTCTTTGCAAATATCAGCCGATCTTCCAACTTCTTATCTCTTTTGTGCAGGAATGTTTGTTGATAGGCAAAACAGCCACTAAAAATTCGAAAGTAATTTGTAATTTGAGTAGAAGTTACTCAGAAAAAGTAATAAAAGTAAACTACTAATTAAGGAAATAAAAATGTAATTGGAAGTTACTAAACTACTCAGAAAAGTAGTTAAACTACAGCTACTTGAGTATAGTTGTTGAACTACGTACAAGTCCGCCATCTGCGATGGTATTGCGCCCTACTTTGAGAGTAAGCTGCTATAAAGACTCGCCAGTGTGCATTTTGTAGCTGTTTCAACAAAGTGACTCAGAAGCACTTTAAGCAGCAAGAGCAGATTGTGTTTGCATAAAATTTGTGCAATATTAGACTCTAGTCAGATTCCCTGATTAATCTTGATTATAATTGTGGTCTATAAAAAAAATTGCCTTGTGTTGTAATGGTCTTATATACTTAACAGCATCTACAGTGGTCAGGGAACTTTACCTGAAATTGTCAGGAGAAACCCGGAAAAGTCAGGGAATTTTAAAATAATAATTTGCTAGACACCGTGATGATGCACATGCAATCACGAGAGTAATCTTGAATGCGTGCTCAAGACGATCTCACAAGACACTCCTCACGTTGAATGAGGTGCCCGTCTTCTAACCAGAGCTTTCGTGCAAGCGCATTGAGAAAATGTTTTATCCAGACTGTATTAGCACGAAGCGTATTGATACGTAAAGACTATTTACTGGCCACACCTCTGAATTCGCATCGCTGAGCTTCCTGTTTGTCGTCTTTCCGTCTCACGTTTGCGCGAAGCTCACCCACCTTGAGCTCCGGGTGATCGATTATCGCCTCTGTAAAATCCAACAGAACGCGACTCACAGCGCGCTGACGCACGGTGATGTATTCGTCACAGCAAACTGTGCCGCCAGCAACTTGGCAGCCGAGAACACTTGCTGCTCGGCTGTCAGCACATGGGCCTTCGCGACGACGCCAAAGGTTCCCAGGCAAACTGACAGAGCCAGCGAATATTGGGCACTGCTGGCCAACCCGTTGTTTACAAACAAGGACCCCCGAGGTGTTGACAAACGCGCAGTTCCCACACGAGGTGTGGGCACTGCGCATGCGCAGGAACCAGATTCGCGTCAAATGGAGCGTCTGCGCATGTGCCCTGCCAATAGCAGTGCCACTGCAGCGGCGTGACGTCAGGGCCGCGTGTTCGTGCATGCTCCCAACACCTGCTAGGACAGCTTTCAAGGCCTGCGCGTCAGTGACATGACGTCACGTCCCGGAGGCCTGCACGGGCGCTGATTGGATGCGAGTGCCGCGTCAGCGTTCGCGTGGGACTCGTTTCCTATCATGGTCCTACGCGAACGCTGACGCGGCACTCGCATCCAGTCAGCGCCCGTGCAGGCCTCCGGGACGTGACGTGATGTCACGTGACGCGCAGGCTTGAAAGCTATCTTGAAGGTGTTGATACTCTCCGATTGTATACCCTGACGAACGTTGACCCGAACATATAAAAAATGGCTGCAGAAACCCCTGTTGTTGGTTGTCTATGAAATGCGATAGCATTCGTCTAGGACAGGGGTCTTCAAACTTTTTGGCTAAGGGGCCGGATCGGGGATCTGTCACGGTCTCGAGGGCCGGGAAATAAATAAGTAAATACAAATAAGAAAGCAGCAAATAAATATCATATATAATCATTCAAATACAAAATTGATTAGAGTAGCCATGAAAAAAAAAATCTAAGACAATCATGAATACATATACTTTGTATTAAAATGTAATTTAGCTGAGAATAGCATTACACAATTATTGGGACAAATAAAACTAATTAGTCGAAGCGCCATAGGAACTTTAGGCATGTTCGCAAAGGGCCCAACACTAATCAAAATGGTAGAGCTGATGCTGACAATATGCCATAGTCATATTATGCTGTCATAAAATATATGCTGCAACAGAAAGGAATTGCAGCATACGACTAGTTACACAGATATGGATCAGGGACTAAGCATAGTGTTGCTGGTGATTTTCATGTCCAATGAATAATGTGGCGAGGACCTGCGTTACACAGGCAGTCTCTTCTCATTCTTCGTGGTGTTTTAGTTTGCGCGGTTGGTGCGTGGCGCCGTTTCTTTACTTTGGGCGCCGGTAACATGCGGACCTGCTGGAAGCGGGCCACGGGACGAGCTTCATTGGAAAAACCACGGTCAGTCACGGGCCGGTCATAAGAACTCCGCGGGCCGGATTTGGCCCGCGGGCCGGGGTTTAGAGACCCTGGTCTAGGACAACTTTAAGGACGGCGTCTAAGACGACGTCGAGGACAACGACCCAGAGGACGACATCAAAGACAACGCCTAGGACGACCTCAAGGACGACGTCTAGAACGACCTCTAGGGCGATATTAAGGACGACATCGAGAACGACATCAAGGTCGTCAGGTCCTTCGAAGAGGATGCGAATGTGAAGGAGTGTGAGAATGTGAGCTGAAATGGTCTACTGCGCATACTTCTGCGCATTAGGAGGCCAGAAAGTCCAAGAAATACGGGGAAGGGAGGCGGGGAGGTGGGGGGAGCTAAAGACTGCTATCGCATTAAAAAAAACGTAGCAATGGTCGGTGAAGGTTTACTTTGGCTCGACCCGTCCGCGTGTATGAACATCGCCATCTTCGCTAACTTCGGCAACTCCGGCTGCCTGCGGACTACAAAGTTATCTCCATCGCCAAACTGGATCGCGACGACATTCTGACGTCACTGCAAACTTTATTGTTTCACCAGCATACCCCGTCGAACTTTATAGGTAAAAACTCCATCGCAACGTCACATCACGTGACCGAAGAGTTCAGCCAATCAGCGACCAATTGAGTTCACTTCATCTTTGAGTTTGCGATCTAGCATAGACAGACTAATGTCGCGCACACTAAAGGTTTAGCACACGCGCGCCCTGACTATAGGGCAGCAGACATCGCCGCAGTCTCCGACACTATACGCACTGGCGCCATCTATCGGGTTGGGCCCGGAACGCTTTACGATCTGCGTTATTTTACGCATCATTCTTTCATCGTGCGCTCAAAATGAGTTCCGACGACGTTATGTAAGCGACCATTTCTGATAGATAGTGCGTTGATTTGATCCTCGCAAATACCCGCGAAGCATTCGGCCTAGAGTTGTACGCAGGCCGCAAGTGTGTCAGGGCCACCGAGAGATGGCGCCAGGTGTGCTTTCTCGTCGTACGCGAGAAGGCGCCCTCCAGCGCATCGCTCACGAACCTTGGGTCGATTCGGTAGCAGAACGAGTCGATCACCCCAGCACATCATCATCCGAAACCCGAAAGCCGATCATCGATCGCTTCTCCTAAATTTGTCAGAGTCAGCTGGTCTCGCCCAGTTTTTTACACGCTACTCGAAAAAAAAAAGTAATCGATTACTCGTAATTACTTGTGATGAGTGCCGTGCACGTCATAGGTATCGCCCAATATATTTAATCCTCCCACCTCTGCTTGGCGGGAAGGGTGCAGGGTTTTGGCGAAAAGGAGCTACGTCCTACCTTTCTTAAAGGGATGGTCGGGTAAAATCAAAATTTCCACGCTTTTTTGTGTGTATGTGTATTTTGCGTAGGTCACGTAAAGAGGGTCTACATATAGTCGCGCGTGACTTTTATTTCATTAAAAGAAGCCCTAATATTTGTGATATCAATTATGAGCATCAATACGAAATCGCATGCCAAATTTCGCAGGTATACCCTTGGCTGGTCGTTGCCTGACGTCACATCAGGCAAGATATTGTGAGAGTCGGGGGCGTTCACTAAGATAAATATTCCCGGTTGTGATCAATACGGTTGATGCGGTGCGTGCGATGAACCGAGCTTCCTCAATACCGTAAATCTTGTCTTTTTTAGCGAATAAAGTAAGTTCACTGAGAGATCAGTAGGAGAGCTTTCACGACTCTCTCTGCATGATGTGGATATGGATACGGATATGGATATGGATATGGACATGTGGACATGGATATGGATATGGATGTGGATATGCGGCTAACCCCTTTGTATCGGAGGACCCAACTTAATGGATCTTACGTCGGAGCTTCCGTTGTTGCCAACGAAAATTCTGTGTATTTTGCGGATACAATCTGAACAATGTTTAAAATTGAATTACTGGAGCGGGCATAAGATAAAAAATTCGGTTATTGTGCGGAAAGTGTTCCCAAAAGCAGTGACAATATAATTTAATTGTTTTCTTAAAGACAACTTTTTTTTTTTTTAACCGGGACACTTCCTTTAACCTGCAACGTGGTACCACTACTACTACTGATTGTAAGGGGTTTACAAGCCGGCTCCACACGTTCTATCACACTCAAATGTAAATCTGTAAAAACACTGTGTCTAGAATATAAACCACCGCTGTCGATGGAGACAAGATCGTGCTTTAAAAGAGGTGCCAGCACCGATACCATTTGTCGAAAGCGTTCTCCATCCTCGTCTCTTTTTTTTTTGTACCATTGTCAACTTTTTTTTCCCCTTCTATACAGTCGCTGGTTAAGGTCAGCATGGTAAATTTCCACCAGCTCGCCCGTTGTATTATACTGTTATGTGCCGGGAAGATAAAGAGAAGGGAAAAGCCCGAGACACTTTGGACGCGTCTGAACCTTCGAGTGGGTGCGTATTCCGGTTGTTGCAATGCCTTCCGTCATTGATAAGCTGCTCGCGTTTCTTTTTTTTTCTTTTTTCTCTCTTCTGTGAAAAGCTATTGAATTGCGTCGATGAGCGCGTGTGGCCATCGCGTGCCGCTTAGTAATGAAGGCGCAATGACAGCTTTTATCGCGACTGGCAATGGCGACGGTAGCGTTTTTATTTTATTTATACGATTGTATCGGAGGGGAAAAAAATGAAAAAGAGAGAGGGATGTAAAAGACGCGGAAAGACGCGCCGTATTCTTCCGGCGTCGCACGCGACGGTCATTGTATACGGTGACGCGTGTATACGCTTTTCGCGAACTGTTGTGACGGGTCGTTCCTACTAGGAATCGTTTTCTCAAGGCCGTCGCGATATTTACTTCTAACGTGCCTCTTGCAAACAAATTTAAAAAAAAGTCCGAATTTAGGCGAAATTGGAGCTTTCGTTGAAGTTGCGTTGAACTATCACCAATGCTTCGTCCAAGTTTCACCGACAAAGGCTTCGCTCAATGTTCGATGAAGCTTCGCCGAACTTTTGGTAAAGTTTCTAATAAAATTTGTAAAGTTTCGCCGAAGAAACTGTTAGCGTTGATGTAGGCTGTCACCATGACGCTTTCCGGGGTCCTTTTTGGAGCTCTTTTTACCGGCTCTAGCCACTTTCATGTCTTTTTTTACGTAACTTATATACAATACAATACAATACGAGGCGAAATAATATAATAAAATGCAATACAATGCAATACAGTACGATATAATATAATATAATACAATTTCTTACGTTTTTATTCTCAATTTACAAACTTAATTTTTACATAAGCCAATAAAGCTTGTTTGTGTGACGAGGCAGTAGTGGTACAGGGGAAAACAAGGCAAGCTACGAGACACTATTTAGGTGCTAAACTAAAATGCAAAAAAAACAACTCATTATTTTGATAATAATGATAATATTGCGGCCCTAATAGAGGCCACAATATTTCTCCAAGTGAAGCCAGCTCAAATAGGTGGGAGCTGGCTTTACTTGGAGAAAGGATTTAAGGTGCCATTTGGCGCAGCTTCAAAGGTGATGACGTCGGCTCGCTCCATGGGACAGTTAATGCTTTCGCATTAATGCACGGATTCAATTCGCATTAGAATGGGAGCTGTATACGCGTGAAGTCGTAAATCACCACCGTGTGGGGCCCATCAAAAACCTACAGGTAGCACTTGCCGCTTCGGTGAGACTCCGGGCATTCCGGCCTAAAGCGCCAGCCTGCATGACCTCCAGATGGCGATAACCTGTACAAGACCCCAAATGTCTGGCCTCGCGTTATCAGTCGTACTGCACCGGCTAAATTGCTCATCTACAGCGTTGAACCATGCGTCGTCACACCTCAAGGACCGACCAACGTCAAGCTGTGTATATAGTTGTAAACATCCTCAGCGACGAATTTGCGTTTTGCCAGGAGGATTGAGCTGCCAGAAAAAAGCGGCATTCCTCCCTTAGTGCCGCCTTGGGTGTTGCGCGAACGAGGTAATCTTTGCATATTATCACCGCGGTATCAGCACGCGTTTTGTATACCGTCAAGCTTCCCCTCGTCGAAGATCTGATTGGAACCCGTACGGAATTCGCATATATTGCTGACAACGTATCGACTGTTTTGGCTGCCGTGCAGAACCAGTAGCGCCTAAAAGAGAAGGCAGGCCCGCGCGTGACGTCATCGTTGGTGGATCCCCGACCCGCCCTCTAGCGGCCAACACACCGAAGCTTGACGAGAGTCGTTGCAAGGTTGCAGACGCGTCCGTCTTGGCGTCACCTCGATACCAGCGTCACGCTCGTTGAGATACGCTCCATAACGCACATCCAACCATAGAGTCTTAGGCCTACCCCTTGTAGCGTAAGACATGCGCGTCAAAACTGTCCGGTCCGGCGTGCGAACTGTCGGGAAGATGGCTGCTCCGAATCGCCGCACAGGACAGTTCGCGACACATGGCTTCCGACGCGTCGTTGCGTCGCTCCGTTCAGCTCCGCCCAGTTTTGGGAATCCCTCTACCGAATGGATGGATGAATGCTAATGGCTATATCTATAACGGGCGGTAGCTCGCGCCACCTAGCCTAGAAAACTAAAATACTACCCTCGCCTCTTGGTTTTTCTGACTTTAAAGCAAACATAATATTTTTATTACATTCTATTAAAGTGTGCGTGTGTAGAGATTTTCCGTGAGGTTACTTTTCTGCTCAACATCACTTAATCGCGACGTACCGCAGCGGACCTTAGGAGCCATCCCAGCGAAGCAAGCACTGCGTACAAATCACGTGACTACGCACACCGCGCATTGCTGCGTCTCTCCCGAAGTTGACGTGACACTCACACGGCATTGGAATGGCTCGTAGCGTCCGCTGCTCTCCATCGTAAGGTGAAACGGAGTACATTCGGGTTTCGACGGCCTCGATCGGTCCCCGAAGGCCGGCTTGCTATTAGCGGCGAGATGTTTTGGTGGCGCCCTCCTGTGGTTCCCTCTCGTGACGTCATTACCTTGCGAACAACAAATAAGATGGTGTTTGTAATTAGCATGGTGGAAGCCGTGAAATGATTGCGCTCTCAAACCAGCACTGCCAACACCGTCAAAATTAAAGTTCTCCCATTCCTTTTATTTCCGTCGAAAATAAATCCTTTGCTGACGTCATAGTCAGTATTCGGCCAATCCTGGAAGGCCGACCACAGCGACGCTTTCGATCGCGCACGTCGCCAATGGCGCGCGAGATCAGCAGCTTGTTTTGCGCGCGCGAGAAAACTCGATGGCGTCCATCTCCTTCACCGCGCACCGCCACTACCGCCACATGTGTGCGTGTAGGCGTTGTAAAAGGGGGAATATCCGCTTCCCCGAACCGCCCGAACCACGAAGCGCCTCCTCGCCCGATCGGGCCGAATGTCACGTGACAACATGACCTTCGCGGCATCCGTGCTGCCATTGGCTGCGGCCCTCCGAAAATCGCACAGCCGTGCGGCGATATCTAGCAAGTTGGACGCACGCCGTCGCCGGACGGAGGCCCCGTCCGGCGCTCCGTTGCGGCGAAAACCCTTGCCCTCGGACGTCGTTCCGGCGGTTCACACGCCGAATCGGACAGTTTGGACGCGCATGTGTTTCGCGCTTTACGCTATGCGGAGTGCAAGCCTGTCGCTTTTGTTCAGGGGTTGAGGTGACGTCAGAAAGACGCCGAGCTCTGATTGGCTCCGATTAGAAAGACAGGGGTAGACTTCAAGGCAGGTCTACCCACTGTCCTTCCGTCAAAGCCAATCAGAGCTCGGCGTTTCGACATCACCGCAACCCCTGAACAAAAAGCAGACGAACTTCGCGCCTTCAAAGACGGCTTCATGGGGTCACAGATAATCTTCCCAGGGTCGTGAAATGGGCAGAAACGGCAGGAACGGAATTACCGCTTGCGATGTATCTTTTTTTTTTTTTTTTTTTTGCAGGTATACTCTATAGTAATTTTAATCTCACTATGCAAAGTTTTTTTTTTTTTCATAATAATAATACTTTATTTACCGAAAAGAAAAGCACACAAGATAGCGTACTAGCCCAGCGCAAGCAGAAATGCTTGTGTGTGGGTCCAGGCTGACAACAAAACACTGCATAGATCACTATACATAGATTAAGGAAGAAACTGTGCACGAAGTAACCAATTACAACGTTTTATCCACATGTAGTACCAGCGAGCGTTTGACACCATTCTCTAACGTTTAGTTTTACCGCGCGAATGGGTGTTTAATTACATTAAGTTTTAGGCAACGCGTTAAATAATGCAAGGATGTACTATTTGCTTTTTTTACCGCAATTGGTTAGAACTTTCGGCGAGATAAATTTCTTTGTACACCTTAGATTTCTTTTCTCAACCTCGTATTTGAAATTATTTTTATAGTAATTACTCTTATTGCTACATATTTATAAAATTGATGGAATGAGAGTATGCTATAGTGCTTTGATTTTATCTTCCAGTACTAAGCCATCGTGGACTGAACCGTACGAATCGTTATTTGCAATTTGCTTTATAACCTTATCAATTCCCTTTCTTTTGTACCCCGAACAATTCCTGTATGTCGTTATTGCATACTGTAAGATGGACTCTCCTAGAGCTCCGAAACATATGGCTGTATATATAAGCGCACACTAAACGGAGCTTTCTACTAATATGTTCTAACTGATATTTCCAAAGTACGTGCTCATCAACCAATATACCTAAATATTTGGCTGAAGACTCATACGGTAATTAACGGCTTACATTTGCCGATGGGTGATCTTGCTCATGAAGGTGAAGATATATGTTTCGCTTAAGTTCATTGCATTTATGGGGGTTACGGGAATGTACTAGCTCAGTTTTATTGGTATTTGGAAAAAATTCGTTACTCGAGAACCAACCTATTAACGAGTTTATGTTACTCTGAAAAAGAGGAACTGCTTGATCATAGTGATAATGTGGCAATAATAAAACGTTATCATCGGCGTACTGAAACCGTCTAGTCTAGACTGCAACGGAATTGATCCTACATCGTTTGCATAAATATTAAAAAGCAAGGGTCCTAAAGTACTGCCCTGCGGCACACCACATTTAATTATTACTTTTTCGCTGTTTTTTTTACATATTTTTACCATGTGAAATCGGTCTGTAAAGTAGTTTGTCAAAAATGTGTTAAAGGACCACTGCAACCGTGCTTATCAAGTTTATGTAGCAAACTTTTATGGTCTAATATGTCGAATGCCTTGGGTAAATCCACGAATAAGTCATGTGTTATCTTAATATTTTCAAGTTTCTTATTTACATAATCGGAGATATCTTCTAGTAGTGAAATTGTGCTTCTTTGTCTTCGGAAGCCATACTGCGCGTCATTTAATAACGAAAATTTGTCGCAAAATTTACTCATTCATTTTTCAGCCGATTTCCCTAGGATGTGAGCGATCACAGGTAATATAGATATGGGTTTATAATTTCCAACTTCTTTCTCATTACCGTTTTTATAAAGCGGCCTCACTATTGATACTTTTAGCCCTTCTGGGATTTCACCCGTTGTCAAACAGCCGTTGATGATTTTAAGTAGGATCAGTTTTAACTTTAAATAATTATACTTTAAATCCCGTGGACGAATTTCATCGATCCCAGGTACCTTTGTAATTCACAATGAGTTGATAATATCGAACAATTCATGTTCGTGTAGTTCTGCTAAGTGTGCCGAATTTAAACAATCAATCTGTTCAACCGGCTTTTTTTTTCACATGCTGCATTTTATTTTGTTTTAAGGCTTTTACACTACTAATAAACCTGCTATTGAAGGACTGGTCCAGTTCCGTGTAGTTGTCTATACCGGGGAAATTATTTTTAATTATATCGTCAATGTTAATTTTCTTTTTTCTGCCAATAAACTCATTTACGAGATCCCGTGTTTTCCTTGAATTCCCTGCTGAAGCAAATTTGTTTAAGCAATGCTGCTTCTTCTACGATAATCGAATTTTAGCTGTTACTTTGTTTCTACTTCCACTCGGAAAGCTTACTTGCCAAAATAGCGCAGTCCCACGCGATCGTCACACCGCGCATCTCTTCGGAATTTCAGATATAGGCTCCTTGCACTGACGTCACATCGCATAATCTTGAACACCATGTAAAAGGAGGAGAGGGAAGCTGCTTTTGTAAGAATTTTGAGTGACAGGTTAATCTTCTATAATCTTCTGGAAGGAGAATAGCGACGCCTGTGCAAATCTGGGAGGCACAAAGAAGGATCCTGATAAGAGGGAGCTCCTTCTTCCCCTTTTCTCTGGAGGGCATCGGAAATGACGTCATGTGCACTACTCTCTTCCCCAGCCACCTACTAGGCATATCCGGTTTGGGCGACAAGAAAATAATAAAACATTTAACCTTGTAAAGAGTAAAAAAGAAACTAGAGGGGAGGCAAAACAGGAATGTGTAACGGTCACGCTTATTTCCTAAATGACTTCTATTGGCGTGGCGACGGCAAAACAGTCTTTTCGCCCATACCGGAAGTGACGACATTCAAAATGGCGGCGCCCTTGTGGAAAAGGTCTATGCGAAGCGCAAGTTCGTCTGCTTCTTGCAGAGGAGTTGCGATCATTGTCAGAACGCCCATCTCCTAATGGCTGACAATACAAATAAATATTGGGTCGACCTCGAGGCGTCTAACATTGATGTGTGTTCACTATCCTTCCTACCAAAGCTAATCAGACTTCGGCGTCGTTCTGATGTCCTAGCAACGCCTGCGCACGAAGCAAACGACTTGCCCTCCGCATAGGAACACGACATAGAAGGACGGACAGCTACACGATTTCCAAAAAACCTTGGAAAAAAAAAACTCAGAATAAACAAGAAACAAGCGATGTATCAACTAGCCCATCTTTCTGTCTTCGGATAAGGTGTTCGATTTTTAGATGCGGAGCATCTCTTGCTCGGGTCTATGTCCCGCGGCGTCGTAGTCCGCACTCACACTACGCATGCGCAACTCTCCTCCTTCCCTCTCTCCAACAGCTGCGCGTTACTCTCTCCACTCTCTCTCTCTGTACCAGCTGCGTGTACTTCGCGTGCGTTCGCTTCTACTCACACCGCGCGCGCATGCGCGACTCTCCTCCTCTAGCGCGCTGCGCGCGTTCCCCCGGAGGAGTGAAAGGAGGATAGTTTTGGGCGCGCGGGTCGCAGCGCCGCGCCAGGGCTTTCCAGTGGGGTGGGCTTTCCCCGCAACTCTGCGGCTGTCGTCTGCTAGCGTTTCTCGGCCGCTCGCGTCCGCCGCAGCCCAAATCCGGCCGGCCAAAAGAAATCAGTCAAGAAGGGAATAAATTCATTACGATCCGCGATGCTCCGCATCACCCCATGGTTCCCCTCGGGAAGATGGTGTAATTCTTTTCTTTTCTAAATTCGATAGCACTTAAAAAGGAAGACTCGAGTATTTGCCTTCCCTCCTGCGTATTTACATACAAACAAACGAACGAACAATGTTTACATCTATGTCGTGTTTGTGCGTGAACATGGCGTGACGCCTCGAATTCGCTTCTGTATAGTTCTGGAGTAGAAGCGGTTCTTCCTTGTTTTGGTTTGTTGTGCACCACTATACATATGGTTTAGGCTCGGAGAGTACTTCCTACATAGGTCACCTTTGGCCGCTTCAGCCGCTTGCTAGCGTCTCATTAGTCTGTTGTCTCGTCTTTGTTGGATTTCTTACGCGTACTACGGTTTTTATGCGAATTGTCTCGCTTATGTCGTCTGCTTACGTCAGAGACTACACAGACTGTCAAGGTCTTTCTTTGGAAATTGTTTAGGCTTTAATCCCCTTTCTTTTCTCGCTCTGTGTTTTTTTTTTTTTTTCATCTTCTTTGGCGTCACGCGTGCCTCGGAAGACAGTCTGATCATGATTGCTTCCGCGTTGTCTCTGACTCCTTTGTTACATCGTTCTTGCGTTCTTATCTGTTTAATCTGTCTTGGTTTGTGTAGCAGCAGGTGAGTGATTACGATCGGTATAATGAGGCTTATTTCGAGGATGACGACAAGAAGGGCGAGAGTTCGGGAAAACATTAAAGGACGCTGCAGATGTCAATGTCGCTGTTAATGTTCGCCTTCTTCTCTCGCCGGCTTTGTTCTTGCGGGAAGTGAGAGCATATGCCACAATGAATCGTCAACTTTATGAGCATTCAAACGACCTGTCTATCCCTTGGGAAAGAGAAAGTGGAAAGGAGAAAGGGGAGGGATGAGCGTCGTGATGACAAGGTCGACGAGATTTTGCGTCCTGAAAATTGCATCTCGGGGTCATCATAGCATTGCTTTTGTATTTTTCCTCAAAAAAAAAAAAAAAAAAGAAATAGAACAGCTTCATAGGATGAGACTTTTCTATCTTGCGGCGGTGCGTCGAGAAATGGAGCGAGAGGCGGCCACGAGAGCGCGCGGTGACGTCAAAACACCGAGCTCTGGCTGGTAGGTTTAGTGGGTAGGCCTAAAGCTAGCAGCCTCTGTCTCTACGGAGTAAAAATTTCGAAGAGGAAACAACCTCGAACCATGGAGAGATCTTGCAATTAACTCCTGGGCGCTTCTTGCGCAAAAGTGGCGCTATGTGTGCGTGCGTGCGCTGTCGCGTTACGTGGAGGTTAGAAGGGGAGAGACGGAGCGTGAGCGGATTGAGACGCTTCGAGACGCTTTGGCCTCCCTCTCGCCTCTTGTATACGCAAATGCGGCCCGTGAACCAGAGAATCCCGATTGAGCACTTGGAAACGTTCTGAAATCTATTGGCATACTATGAAGGAGATTCGACCGTCGCACCAGCTAGGTTGAGAGCGAACTCTAGAGGGACAACAACGACCTAAGTTATTTGTCTGTGTTTCATACACAACGCTCGGTTGACGCGTAGCCGAATGCTGGATCAGCTCCTGGCTCTATTTCAATCGATGAAACACCGATGGATCACGCAGCATTCGGGGTCTAATTTGTGCCCCTTGTTCGATTCACGCACATGACGAAAAGAATCCAGTCCACGGGCCTTGTGTTGGGTACATGTCAGGGCTGGACGTCGATTAAAAATATAACCCGATTAATAGCTATTCTTTAAAAGAAATAATCGATATGTTGTAATCTGTTGCGTTGACCTCCGGGAGTCATATCTTTAAAAAAATGCGTCAAACTAAAAAATGTTTGTGTGTTTTTCTTGCTACGTCGTTAACGAGGTAATGTGCAGCCTCATTTGAAACGGGACGCGTATGTCCCCCACCCACGGAAAGAAAACACGGGGCAGCAGATATAAAACTAAAATATTTTTACATTATTATTTGAACACCTCTGGTGGCAATCGTACATGGAATGCTAAAGCGATTTAGCCTAAAATACAACAGTACTGCCTCCTGAAATAGATAAAGGCGCACCATTAGTAGAGGTGCCACTTTCACATTCTCCTCAAATTTTGGAACTAACAACACAACCGATTATCCCGTTAAAAATATCGACCGCGATTAAAGCATTAATTTAGAAGGTTAATCGACCAATTGCTCAACCTATATATACCGAGCTCTGTTTGCAAGCACGGCCTCTGGGCGCCACCATCTTGCTTCTGGTGTGTGTAGGTCGTCTGATAGTCAAGCACAGAGCCACCTAATGAGCAACGCTTAGAGCATCGGCACTCTGTTCCCCGGTATTGTTGTGATCGCCGCCATCTTGGTGCTTAGTGCAGAGCAGACGCAACTGTCGTTCGCCACAATTCAAAAGTGCGACTTTCCTCAGCTTTAGATGCGGTGTTAGCAAGCTTAAGTGATATATCGTTTTGTTCCGTAGCGAGCTGTTTTGAAATGTCTAGAGGAAGGAAAAGCGTTTCTTTCGATCTCAGGTAAAGCTTCAAACAGCTGGCCACCATCATGTTAAGCCACAAGATGGGTAAGTGTCGTTACTCTGAAGCGCAGCTTATTTAGTGACTCTAGTCAAGCATTGCTGAGGCGTACCCACGGTTTGCAGACTGGCGCCCAAACAAAGCGTTTCGCATCCACGGTGGCCAGACTAGATCTCCATGCGCGGCTGCGTGCCAGTGTTGTCGGTAACGCGTTACAAGTAATGGCGTTACCGGTAAGGCGTTACTTTTATCGGTAACGTAGTTACGTACTGGTTACATGTCCAAAAGAGTAAAGGCTAACGTACTTACGTTACTACTTCGAGTAACGGGTAACAAAGATACGTTACTCGTTACTTCTTCTCAAATAAAAAAAAAACTACATTTCGATTCTTTTCGTGTTTTTAGTTTTTTTTCGTTTTTTTGCGTTTCTTTTTGTGAGTATTTAGGTGAAACCGTAAAAAAAAAGACAAAATAAATATGTTCAGTTTCTTAAATTGTGGCGCTTATGCATACCTGTGCCGTCGAAACAGTAAATCGTGTTAATTAAAAAAGTAACGCAAAAGTAACGTGCGTTACTTTTCATCGGTAACGTTAACGCGTTTCTTTTATTTTGAGGTAACGTACGACAGTAACGCGTTCGTTTTATTTGCAAGTAACGTATTTCGTTACTTTTTTTCGGTAACGCCTACAACGCTCTCCCCCCTAATATTTTATTTCACCGTAAGTCGGAGCGCAGTCCAGTGTTACACGGCGTGCAAATTCGTGTGCTCCTTGCGCGTTTCATTCTACTCCCCGAAACGTATAAGAAAGTCAATCGCACGAAAGTGCGTGATTGACTCTCTTCCACTTTTCTGTACCATTACGTCGCTGAGAACAACAATGGCTTAAAAAAAAAAAAGCGAGGAGTTAATAATGACGACAGATATTGGAAGCGATGTATCGTTACCTCGATACATCGGGGTAACCAGAATCTAACGCTTCACTTTCAAGTCGAAATAAAGCGTTCCCTTTGAATATCACTACCGAGTAACGTACTACACTTGGTTACGGTTTGATCGAGTAACGATATTTAGTTACTTTATTTCAGTAACGTCTTCGCCGACTTCCGATATGAGCTAGGATGCGCAAACGGCGACCAGGTATAGTACAAACCACGCGGTCCAGCAGGCAGCGAGTGGAGGGTTAGGTCGGCAGTGGAGGTGTTTAAACTTGTCCTAACTCAACCGCCTCGCGCGATACCTTTACTCCCCCGACGCACGCACATCTTGTTACCGTCTATCTAGCGGAAACGGATCGCTAGCCATCGTATTCACATACATGTCTGACTATATCACGTTATCGCCGAATGAACATCGTTCAGTTACCACCCGACACTCGGATTCGAGCCGCGTACACAAGTTTTAAAAGGAAAAGCACCGCGCCACCTGGCAGCAGACCTTCAAAACACCCCAAGCTCCGCCCCTGGAATGACGTCAATCACCGACAACTCCCGTGCACACGTGCCGGCGCTCTTGGCCGGAAGAAGCGTTGGACGCTCCATTGTCCGCGTCATGGTCTCGTCAAAGTCGCGCCGCTTCTATTCAGCAGCGCGACAAGTTGTCGTCCCTGAAGGTATGAAGCCTTCCCCGCCCGGCGGACTCGTGCTTCTTCTTCTCGTCCACCTTAGATAATGTAAAGTGTCTCTGTCAAGGTCGCGTGCACGAATCTTCCGTTTTATTTTGCCGCGTCGGTACACGGGTGACCCCGGTGTCGTTGCGAGCGAACTTGCGCGGATTCAGCGGCGTATAAGGTCTCGGGTAGCTAGTATCAGAGGCTGAAAAGCCACCCCTGCGAAGAGAAAAGAAATGAACGAGTGTAGCGTGCTGGTTAAACATATTTATATGCGATCGCAAAAGGAGACAAGCGTGATGGCAGAATAGCCTGAGGTTGCGCATCGAGCATTCCGAATCATGCTCAAACATATCTGTTAATTTCTTTCTTTTTCTGTTGTTGTACAAAGAAGAAACAGGTACGCCTCAGCAAGTGGCTGCAGGCTGCCTTTTTTTTGTGTAGGATGAATTAGTAGCGTGACCGCGGCTGAACACAGAAACCAGCTGCGGCAGCCCCAAAAAATGAAAGAATATGTGTCGGTGGCTTTTACTGCGTTTCACCTGTCGCACCAAAGTCACCGGGTCCTGGGAACGTAGCGCCATTGCCTTCCATGCCTGCTGGAAGGAGACGAACAGGTACTAACATACAGACGACCGAAACCCCTTGCAAGGTGATTGGCTGGTCCGTCTCAGTTGCCGTGGAAATCGCCGTTTCGGTCCATTCGAATCTTCGCGACTTCCAAAGGGTCGTGTTCCGAACCAGTCGCGCCAAGATCGCCATGGAGCATCGTTGTACTGAAAGCGTTCCTCGCAAATATAAGCGTCTTTGGCGCAGCGCACGCAGTCCACTTATCCATCGGGCTTATCTCCACAGATCTCTTACAATGGCATTGTGGTTCTTGTGTGTTTAAAGACAGGAAATCTATTTTTCAGCGTCTCCAAGCACCGGCAGCGTGTGTGGTGGCGGTGCCAAGATATGCGCATGTTTCGCTGGGGTGTGGATAACAAAATGTCGGTGTTCGAATTTAGATCGTCTCACCTAGAATGGAAAAGTCAAGGAGAAACAGCTCATTCCATGAACCAAAATGGACATCATACGGGGGAGCTCGGCGCTACTTTCTCACGATCCAGTCCAGTCACGTTAACTCGGACCAGCCTTTACAAAACAATAACGGTCAAGCTCTATAAGCGAAGGCAGTGCGCGCCGATATGCTCCAACATCCAGAAAAACAGCTCTCCGAAGGAATCCTCGTCAAGGACGTTGTAAATAGTTTAGGAGAGGCCAAATGCATGGCGAAAGAAATCAGGATAGTTTATTTTTTTCTGTTATTTTTCTTTTTTTTTTGGAGATTTCGTCGTTGATTGATTGACGTGTGGCTTGACAGTATGCTCCCGCTGTCCGCTGTTCACAAACAAACATCCTTGAACCTGTCGCTACCACTCGCCACTTTTCCTCGCTTCTAACCGTCGGCCTGAGGTCAGACTTTGATTGCTGCCGGGAAACACTTTGGGCGAAATGCATATGGCTTCGAGCCCCCTCCACCCTTCCATTTGTGGCTTGCACGAAAGAGTACGCGTCCCGTAGAGGCAACGACCCTTGCAGAGACGGGAGACCGGCTTATCAAGGCCGTCTAGGGCTGAAAAACTGACAGCTTTTCAAGGACGCACGAGGAAGTTGGGGGGTTGACTCGCCGGAAACCCCACCACCCCCCTTTTTTCACGAAGCAAAAAAAAAAAAAAGGAAAGAAAAAAGGGGTCTTGTTTATCTTTTAAGGTCCCATCTTTTCGCTTTTCGGTTCTCTAGACCAGAAGGTGCGCAAAGTGGTGGTCGCGGGGGCCTAAGAAAGGCGAGCCGCTGATAGCTTTGGTACTGCTCTAAGGGGGGCAAGGGGGGGGGGGGAGTGGTTCGCGGGTTCGCTGGACGGCGTTCGGTTATTTTCTTTTCGAAATTCAGTCTGGCCACATTGATCACTACCCATCATCATGTGAAAAATGGCATACAGTATGTGCCGTACTAATGACGGCCTTCTGTTTACTGATGAAGGAACATGTTGAAGATACTTCTAAGCTGAGGATTCGAGGCCTATACATTCGAGACGTTCGCACGTTGCGAAGCAGGAATTGAATGCAAGAGCTGCGTAAGCGTTCATTTCTACAACTTGGGCCCAGTCAGGCACGTATCCGGGGGGGGGGGGTGCATCCCCCGCCGAAATCTTTCATTTTGTGGGCCCCCCCCCCCCCCCGAAACAAAATCCTGGCTACGTGCCTGGGCCCAGTCAATCTCTAGGTTGGCTTTCGTTCCGACTGGTTGCGTCTTTGTGGCCATCGGCACTGAAAGAGATGATCGAGAACAGAACTGTACAGCGAAGAGCGCATTCCCGTTCGACGTTTACTTGAGAAAGTGACGGTGTCCGATAAAATACTGCAGACTACAGGTTCATTGCCGCCATTAGTAAGGCAAAAGTTAAACCGCCTTTGCAGCCACCAGATGGCACTGAATTTTGGAAAGGGTCTATTCTGCTGTAAATTCCAATGAATCACGCCCCCTCCCCCCCTCCTTCCCCATTTCTCTTGGACCGTGCAAGTGCTACGTAATGAATCCCGGAGGAAAGCTCACCAGAGAATAGTTCACAAGAGGAAAGCTCACCGGATATAAGCTCACTAGAGGAGAAAAGATCACATACTTTTTGGTGTGTCAGGAGAAAAGCTCGCCTGTGTTTTGACAAAACCCCCAAGAACTCACTTTTTTTATTTTTTTGCAATGATGTTGCTATAAAGTTGTATAACTAGTGGAACTAAATCTACAGGCACCTCTCACGCAGGCGGCATACATTCCAAAGCAGAGCGCTCTACTGTAGCCGTCGTTCCAATTTCATGTTGACGGTTTTCTCACGACTGCTACCGTTCTGACGTAGTCGGAATAAGGACATTATCAACTTTTACTTTCTTAAACAAAAGAGTAAAATGTGACAATTCGGTATAGCTTATGTTTCTACAAGAAAGTTAATGCAATAAAATACAAAAATCCAGGAGCTGCTCAAGCTGCAGCCTTGTTTTATGTTTTCAACGAAACAAAAAAAAAAATTAATTGCCGTTCTATATAATTTTTTTGTTTTATTTTTGTCGTGTCATTCATGACGTCCATGAGGTACACTGTAAAAAAAGGTATCTGATAGCGATGTGCAAAATAACCGCACGCACTTATGGCACCCAAATATACTTCAGACTACCTTTACTTCAGCAGAGCAGTGAATGTTTTGAGCTCACTAAACGCTCGATTCACAAATTCCTAAGAGAGCTTTTCCCCACACACGCCAAAAGGCCCGAGAGCTTTTCTCCGCATCCAACAGTTTTCCGGTGAGCTTCTCTCCAGTGAACATTTGTCCACCACCCGACCTATATACCAACATTTTTTTTTTTTAATCATCCGTTTATATGCACTTGGAAAATGCGGTAGTTGTAATGAAACTGGGAGCGTGTATACTTGTGCAAAGTGGATGCTCAAGGTTCCGATCGTGTGCGCTTTGGATTTACTTTATGTATTTGTTTCAGTTGAGGCCGTTGGGTCTAATAAAAGACATCTGCCCCGTGCCCCGTGCGACGGGGTTCCTTGGCCCTTCGGGGCCAGCTTTCCCG
>JAZHYW010005779.1:0-11718 GCA_037355805.1 Ixodes ricinus
GAAGATTTCTTTCGGCAGAGTTTTTCGTAAAACGGAGTCTCAAAACTAGCTATTAGCCCCGAGAGCGAGCACAAGCGTCGCTGCGGTCGCCGCGCCCTGATTGGGTGACGTGTTCCGTGACGTCAGGAGGAGGACTCCGCTCCGCGATCTCGCATCGGCTCGCTTCCCAGCACCGGTTTCCTGGTTTGGCGTTGTGTGCCGCAAGCTCTTCGAGGAGCTGGGCCTCGTTTACCCGGTGTACAAGACGTTAAGTGAGGCCGATATAGACGTGCTTCCGTACATTTTATTAGCCTGCTTGTCCATTTTGCCTTTAAAATTGGGTTACAAATCCCGAAAGCTATCGGCGGAGGCGATTCCGCCGGTGAACCTTCCCGTCCCCACACGACAGAAGGGAATTTCGCGAGGGGTCGGCGAAGCGGTGCCGCAAGTGTTTCACACGCTGGAATTCTGTTCCTTGCATGTTCATGATTTAGGACGATATTACATCCCGCTTTCAAGGCGTTTGAAGTGGCATTTTTACCATGGACCTTTGGGTGGTCGGCAAATTAGCTCGCGACCCCGACTCTGCGCTGCCACTCTGCATGCGCTGGTTCGCAGATGTTTTAAAGGCCCTGTGTCTGATGATCTTTGAAGTGTTCGTGGAGCAGGGTTGTCTTGCATAAATCTAGCTTCTTCGCGAAATAATTATATAGTTTATACACCTATGCAGGCATATTTCTTAGAATATGCATAATTACTGGAAATTGGCTTGTATGGTAGCAGCAAAAACGGCCGAATTGCCCCCAGTTGCCTGTATGATATGTATTGAACTGCCCAAAATATGCACAGCAATAGTACCGTAATTTGTAATCTTTATACTTATTCCTGACATTCTTGATTCCAGCCTTGGGTATTCGGAAAATACACCGTTTAGTTTGAATTGTCATTTATTTCCAATTAAAAGAGACACTGCTACAGGTCCCCAAAGCTTCCTCAGCCTCCGAACTCCCTACAGCTGGGCTCTCTGACAACAGATTAAAACAGGAGTAAAAAGCAAGCATTCGAACGTCTGTTCAGTGGTAGATGCAGCACTAGTAGCAGAAAATGTTGAACCTGTGAAGGGTGACAGTCTGCGTGCGAAAAACTTCTTGTATTTTAGCTTCAGGACAATTCGATTTAAGTAAAACCTCAATTTTAGGGCTAAAGGAACTAATAACGATCTATACACCTTCGCTTACGTTTGTTATACATTACTTGAGGTTTGATATAAACAAGTCCACAGATACCACCCGTGTAGTCCACTGAAATACTATCCAAATCCAGCAAAGGTCAAATGCGAGCAATAAATATAATCATGTTCCTTGGTTTTTTACTTCGCCCCTGCGCTTGGGCCGTCTTGTGATTCTCTCCACATGGCCCAGACTGTATTTAGCATGCTGCTCGAGCAGCATGCAGCTTTTCTGCTTCGGCGATCATGTTTAAAAACAGAGATACAAAAATTAGTATACATAACCTGCCAATAGACTACTTCCATAAAGCCCTGCATGCAACACGGCGCGCGTTGCACTCTGGGGACTAGTTGGCCAGGGAGGAGAGTGCCATGGTTTCGGTTTCGATCGACACGTCGACAAGAGATTATACACAAAGCGTGAACTATAAACGGCCGTAATTTTATGTTTTCTGGTCCCGAGAGCGCCATTTGTGGTCTCTCAACGAGCCTAAATGGCCAGACCTCGAAGCTTTAGTACAGCCCCAGACGTATATAGCTTGTCTTAACACCTGCTTGTTGTATTTTTGTACTTGAGCCTTTCTGTTAGCCTTTCGAGGTATGGGGACTAGCCAGTGCTGGGAATCTCGACGCTGCGAAGCTCGGGGATCTTGCTTGTGTACAAATCAACAAGCTGTAGACACCAGTAAGTATGCATACATCGAGCTCGCGCCTTTCTCATTAGTTTGGTTGATCAGGAAGTTTGTTTGTTTCGTGCGTCCATAGACGAAATATAACTTTTTGCACAACTGTTTCTCTTAACACGCCTGAGTACGCGAGGTAAAACTCGGAGGCGACATTGAAAAGCTCCTTTTAACACACTTCTCATCGCTTTTCTGTACTGCCCCGCAGCACTGCACGAATTCGTAAAGTCCTCAACCGCTTGCATTTAACTATTATTCAACATCACGTATACGCATAAAGTTATCCTGCAATCATATAGGCACATTCTGCACATACAAACCGTTTTAAGAAAGCAAAGTCGAGCACTTGTGTGAAGAATGTCGCACCATTCGGTGGAAGTGCACCGGACAGGCATGAACCCCGGTGCGCCAAACGAACGAAATTCTTCAAAGCGCATTTGATGGTTACTAATGGCCATAATATTTGTTATGTGTCTTCTTTCTTCCTCACTGAGTATGCCGAGAATAATTTCATACACACCGTTCAGGCACAGATCTTGGGCGTCAGTAAAAGGTCCTCGAGAAAGGCTTAGCGAGGAGTAGGGGACGCTTGTTAGGGCCTCCGTCGTAGCTAGCCGATCTCAGCGTTTGCGAAAACTTAATCTTATATCAGCATAAACTTTGACTATGAGATATGTGATGACACGAGGAAGACATCATAGTAACTTTTCTGCAGTAGTGAGATCCAATTTATCGCGTTTCTTTAAAAGTCAATGCGCCAACGCTGGCTCAACTTTGATACTCCTGTGAGGATGCGGCTTGCTTTTCGCCCAGTGAAGTAACAAGAAGCGGACGTTTGGCAAACAAAATACGTGTAGGGCTCAAGGTGACCAAATTTCAGTTGTGAGTTCACTGGTACTCAGACGGGATTACGGACACGAGCTTAAAGATGCACTCGTGGGGTGAGGTGACTAAGCCATGTCTTACTACGTTTGCATACGCACGCACAATATCTGGTGTTTCGGGAACCAAGGAAAATGCCCCGGTCTTCGTTTTTGTTTCGTTCGAGAATGAGTGTATTGTACATTCGTGAAAAGTCAGATAGTCGAAAACATAAGCAGCGCGTTCGGTCGCAGCGTGATATCATGAGATGAAGCTGCTCAGTCGAAACCGAAACTGAGTGGCCAACTAGTTCCCAGAGTGCACTGAGTGGTATTTCGCCGCGATGGGGCGCGTCGGTTTTGAAAGAAGTCTATTCATTAAGACCACCAGCAACATTGATTGTGTGACATGTAAATCTATAGTGATACTCCTGCAATTGTGGCCGTACTTTTATTTTCATATACCAGCTGTGATTCATGCGTTGCCTGACCTGTCAACCATGCTTAAAATGTTGATTGAAGTTTCGCCTGCAGCTACGGGCCATACCTCAATAAAGCCACATATAAAAATTTACACTTCCTATGAAAAATACGCAAAAAAAAAAATAAATAGAAATGAGCGCGCCGACAGCTAGCGTCGTCACAGCCTCCACAGGGCGAGCGGGGCGAGTCGGGGAAAAATTCTCCTCGCCGTGACGTCACCCCGGTTCGCCGCAAGGGGGCGCCACGCGAACTTCTCGGGGCTAATACTTGGCGTCAACTATTTTGTGCTGCATTGTAAAGCTAGAGTAGCTTCGCAACAGTGCTTCAGCCCAGCACTGTTGCGAGAGCATGTGGTTTAGTGTTGCATCCCATTTGCATGGTCTAGAGAAACTAGCGCTGACAGAGTTGGAGCACTCCGGAATAATAACACGCCGCTGTGCATTTCTTAAGAGTGGATTCGAGCCAGGCACGTAGCCAGGGGGTGGGGGGAGGGGGCTTGGGGCCCGGACCCCCCCCCCCTCGAAACAAAATCCTGGCTACGTGCCTGATTCAAACAAAGGTAAAAACAATATGTGTACTTACGGCGGCCATACTTGCCATACTTGCCTTTCCAAAGCATGATCACTTGTGCCTCGGTAGCATCGTCCAGTAAGAAGCACCAGCAACACGCCCATGAGACGCCGCCGACTCCTGGATTGAATGACGACCCGCCTCAGGTCTTGGAAGAAGATCCGGAACACTGCTTTATGCCAGATGTTGTATCTGGCGGGGCAGGGGCTAAAAGTAGAAATTAACAAATTTATCTGAAGCGATACATTCTAGCATAAACTCTAGGATAGCAGGACTTTTTAGGTCAGTGATGCGGTTTTATTAAACGCAAATGGCTGGAGCCTAAAAATTTAATTTGCGACCTACAATATTTACAGGCTCAACCAACTCTGAATAAGTGGAACACTTGACATTAAAGATTGGTCTCACCATGACTGTCTACAAACATCCATATAATAATTTCCATGAACCTATGTATTTCAAGAAAATACTTGGTGCGAGCTGTTTAGAAAACCATAACACTTTTTAACACTAATAGAGAGCCTGTAGTGTGCCACAAATTAAGCAGTTTTCACTTCATTATGAAGAGGGATTACACATCTGTGAACCTTAAAACTAGGCCTGCACTGAATTGCTTTCTTAAGTTGAATGTGCTATGCTCTGTTCACTATATAAATTTTTGCAGAGCTGACAAAGTGCAAGTTACTGTTTTTTTATACTTCACATCTCCCGACTGCTGGGCGTGAAAAGTACATAAGATTGCTGACACCAACGTAACACAATGATTATTTTAAGATATTGTTTGGGTATAGCAAGAGCGATGCCATCTGCGGGAAGTTATTTGTGTGACACCGTCAAAACTACATCTGCGGGCTTCACATGGTTCACATGTTAATCATGTCTGAAGACTCTTTTGTAATTGGAACTCCATCCAACCCAAGATTTGAATATGCCTTTTGCATTTTAGGCTTAGTAGTGCTTTTGCTGTTTCACTTAAGGAATAGGTAAGAAGAATGCTTATTTCGAGTGGCATACCTAACACCTGGTGGCACGAGGACTCCCTGTCGCGACGCTAATCAAAAGTCACTGGCAGGGAGATGCTGCGATGCTCTTGTTGCTGGGATTACCTCCCCCATGGTCCTGGCCAGACCACAGAAGAAGATTGAGTCCAAGTTTGTGGCCACTAGGATCTCGAGATCTTGAGGCACCCAGGTAGCTGAAAATAAAAACAAATCACACTCAAGTACTTGGCAGAGATACATTACAATGAATAGCATATTCTTGAGTGATCAGCATATAGATCCTTTTATTTTTATACTTTGTACTTGTACTTATAAAAACAAAACTGCTCCTTCACTGCCACAGCCATAGTCTCCCCTGAGGACAAGGCCATGTAGGCATTGAAATGATGGGTACCTAATTAAGGCAAATGATTAAACGCGTTTGTTTAACCCTCTTTTGCGCCAACCTGAGAGATTTCTGTCGAATATTCACATTCAACTGTAAAGACTATAAAACACTACTACTGCAATGGTAAGATTTTCCTACCCTCATGCTCAACGAGTGTCGAGTGGGGATACAACTCCAGTTCATACACTCACTGAGCATGAGGATATAGTGTGCCAGCAGAGGGCAGGTGTCTGCATAGAAAGATTTTACTTGGCGCACGAAGAGGCTAACCAATAAAAATGGGTACTACTCTAAGCAAAATGTCAACAAAGCGCCGATCTCGACTTGGCATTAACAGTGGCACACAGTATCTATTTTATTGACTAAAGGGTACTCAATCATTATTTCCAGCTACCTAATCAAACTAAATATTCTTCCCAGCTTGCTTTTTAGGAAAATCTCTAAATTTACAAAAACTATTAAGACAACTGCTAAAAAAATGGCAAAACCAACAATCGAATTTGCCTGCTCTCCGGTGGCACGCCATCTATGGCAGGCAGACCTGCAGAATGAGCAAGCAGTCTAAAAAACAGGGTATGTCCTATGTATAATTTTTTTTTCGTGCTGCAGAGCAAGTGCTGGAAGGAGGTTTTACGACATTCATTTTTCACAACCCAAGTTCTTGCAATCAGTTGAGAACAAGTTCGAGCAGTGAACTTGTCTTCGCCACTGGCATAACGTTTTAGTGTCGCCCATCGAGACTCAAACAAATTTGTAAATAAAAAGAAGACCAACCTTCATAAAAAAATCTGTAACTTTGGCAAACAAAAGTTATCTTGAGAAACATATGTGGGGTACAGTTGTACAGCGTCTATTCGTGTGCTTAACCAACTTTGAGGCACATCGGCGACAATGAAAAGAAAACGCCCAAGTACCATTAAGGGAAAGACAGAAAAAATGCATACCTACACCAGAAAACTTTAGGACGACCACGGGCAGGAAACTCTGGTGAGGCTCTCGGAGTAACTCCCTGCAATAGCCCTGCGCAGACCACAGAACAAGGTCCGGTCAGAGCTTGCAGCCATAAAGTGCTTCATACCATGAAGTTCCAGAAGCCACTGCAATTAGAAGTAAAGTGCATTTCATTTCTCTGCAGAACGGAGAGTTTAATACCTAGCATCCATGTTTCAATTACACGATCTCGAAAACATCTTGGGGTTGGAGGGTAGGCTAAGCAGCGTTGCTTTCGGATTGCCATTTTCAAACTGTCTTAACTTTTCATCATGATCTTCTCTTCCTGCAAACACTTTGCATGAACTCAGCGACTACATTTGCAGGCTTCTCACGGGACATCAAAGCCACGTGCTTGACCACGCTTGACGCACCACCTTCGGACGCCTGATGCTACATCTTTATTCCGCGTATACATGAATCCCCCCGAAGCAAACTTTTCGCCCACTCTTGTTGGACTTGTTCACTTCATTGTGCGCCAACAATGGATTTAAATTAGAAGCGTTTTATAAGACATATTTTGTGATACGTAACGTTTTCTGGCCTTTTTCATTTCTTCTTGGTCAGGTGGCCTAGTCCGCTGATGTACACAGAAGATTAAGTTCCGGGGAATCGATTGGTGTTTCTTGGTGTTGTCTGGCAAAATAATTACATTTAAGTTAGGAGAAGCTACAAGAGTGAGCTCCGGGCTTTCAGAGTCTCTGCCGAGCACGCGCGCTCGTGAAGTACGAAACCTTGTTCAGGGCCTTATGCTCCTGCTTGTAGCTTCGGCCCCGCTCGCTCTTAAAAAACCACTCGACGCGCCAAAAAATTTTTTTATGCTAGGCGTTGAAATGGCATATCAGGACATCACAAAAAAATTATTTCACCATAGAGTTGCGTAGTTTTTTAATAAAAAATTGAAATACGAGGCCCGATTCAAAGTTCCCGCCGTGCACTGTGACGTAACAGTGTACCGCAAGGTGTCGGGGCGGTCAGAAGGTGGCATCCACCTACGTCACTAAAAGAGAGTTCACCGGAAGTCACGTGAGTTTCACTCCTCGTGCTCTCCGCGACCGTGCTTTAGATTTTTTTTTATTCTGATTTTTGTACGAGCGATCGTAGAGAACGAAGTTTCAGTTCCACTGGCTCTTTACCGCTGCACCGTTGGTTAGTTTGCGTGCTGTAAATTTGAGGACGAAGAGTCAGTGGATCGACGTGATGGAGGTCAATGATGAAAGCGTTGCGAGTACAAGCCAGTGTACGAGTGCATGCCGTCAGTTCGATCATACAGAGCTATACTGGGCGCAAAACAAGCTATCAAGTCTTGAAAATAGTTTTTAGAACCTCGCAGAAATAAGGATTGCTAGCATAGAACACGCCCGATCGCATTGCTGAAGGTTCAGACACCGAGGTCATTGAATCATCGGATAGTCTCCAGGCTAAAGATGCCTGCCGTCTAAAGAATACGAGCTGGTTTGTGTACAAAGTACAATTAAACGTCGATGCACAAAGTATGTATTTTGTCTAGAACATGAGTAGAACTATTTACTAGGTGCACATGCGGCCGATGTATGTCTCTCGGAAATGCATGCTGTGTAATCTCTTCTTCAGTTGCTGAAATACCGGGACAGTCCCTCACACAGCACCTTCTAGGCATTGTAGTTGATCACGTCAATTCACTGAATCCGCTTCTTCTACCTTTACAGCAACATTAAGCGATGAAAGGGAAATAAAATAAAATTTGTCTGCTTCGATCGCTCGTGGAAATGCAGAGAATAACAAAAATATTTAAAAAAAATATTGCACGCGCTCGCGGTAAGCACGAGGAGAGATACAACTCACGTGACTTCCGGCGATGCCTCCCTTCTGACCGCCCCGACACCTTGCGTTACACTGTTACGTCACAGTGCACGGCGGGAACTTTGAATCGGGCCTCGTATTTCTATTTTTTATAAAAAAACTCGCAACTCTACAGTGCAAATTTTTTTTTTTGTGATGTCCTGATATGCCATTTCAACGCCTAGCATGAAAAAACAAATTTTTTTTGGCGTGTCAGAGGCCTTTAAAGTGAAACAGAGCATAAGAATTCATTTATCAATAAAATGTGCGAGCATTTGGGCTTGCTGAGCTAATATCCCCCAAAAACATTGATAATGATTATGATAGAGGCGTCAGCGCCTTCCTCGGCGATTTTCTCAACATTGGAAATCAGCAGTTTTTCGTCCTTCCACCAAGTGACGCAACAAGAGATCAAAATTGTTTTTATCGTTTTTAGATTCTCTGCGGTCTATCTAAATGAGGCAACAAGGTGATTTTTACAGAGGGAAGTTTGAATGTAGCATTATGTAATATGTTTATAAAGCAGATGCGTCAAGAGAGTAAAGCTTGAGAGGCTGCTAAACTAAAAATCAGTTGAATTGCCTCTCTTTTGCGCGGCCTAGATCAGTCAAAGGCTACTGGCCCTGGTGTTCCGAGATTGTATCACAGTACTTGTCTATCATATTTAAAACAATACTTGAGACAGGGTTGGTCCCAATAGATTGGAAAGCGGCGAACGTGATTCTGTTTTTAAATCCGGAGATAAGAAACTTGTAGAAAATTATAGACCTATATCACTAACGTCAGTTTGCTCTAAGCTGTTTGAGCAGACTTTATATAGCGCAATGTTCAAATATCTTGATACCTTCAACTTTTTTACTCCATCCCAGCATGGCTTTCGGAGTGGATTTTCATGCAACACGCAGTTAGCCGATTAGCATTACCTATTAAAAGCAAATGACAAAAATACGCCAGTGAGACGCAGTCTTTCTAGATTTCAGCAGAAACTTTCGACACGGTACCATGCAACCTTCTACGATGAAACGTAAAGCCTTAAGCCTCTGCAAGTATTAATAGTAAGGTACTAAATTGTATACGCCGAGAATTGCTTAAGTGACCGTGAGCAATGTGTTGTCCTAAATGGAAGTAAATCCCCAGTGGTTTCCGTGACTTCAGGGGTCCCTAGAGGTAGTGCTCTTGGACCAGCTACTGTTTTTGACGTACAGTTAACGACACTAGTGCCAAATATTCAGTCGACAATAAAACTTTTTGGCTGATGATTGCGTTATTTGCAGGAAATAAATTCGGCGAGAGACATTGAGGATCTCTAGGCGATCTAGCATGGAGTAGCGCCATTTACTGGTGTAACCAACGGAACATGAGCCTAAATATTGGAAAATGTGAACCTCATTACACCTTTGCTAGAAACGTCTCTGAATGTTTTTTTACAAGTTATATCTATCAAAATTTGACGATCTGCAGCGCCTCTGAATGTAAATATCTTGGCGTTTATTTTCACCAATCACTCTAAATGGAATAAACATATTGACTCCGCACATTTCATAAGGCCAGTACGATGTTGATTTTTTATCCGTAGAAATTTTCAAACACGTGCGTCCCTGAGACGTAAAAGAAACTCTCTATTTCTTGCACGTAAGGTCAATGCTTGATTATGCGTGCGTTATATGGGATCCCTACCAGCAGTACCTGATCGATAGATTAGAGAAACCTCAAAATCAAGCAGCGCGATTTGTTAGTAATAACTACGATCCATACGCTAGTATGACAGAGGTTAAAGCCATGCTGGGATGGGAGCTCTTGAGCATTCGCAAGGCAAAAATTAAGATTAAAGTTTTTCCATCGCATTTATTATAATAATACTGGTATTAATAAGAATGAGTATCTTTTCGGGCCAACGTATGTCTCAGCTAGGTGTGATAACTCTAGAAAAGTTTTTGAATATTCCTATAAAACTAAAAGCTTCTGTCATTCTTTTGTAAAGACAATTAGAGAGTGGAACTTGCTGCCTGGTGATGTGAGTGAGCACCTTGGACAATAGTGTATTTTGTTCTCGGCTGTATATCTAATCAGTGCGGACAAGTGATCACTTTGTGTTTTTTATGTATGTGTGTTATTTCCTGCCCCTCCTACAATAATGCCCTCGAGGCGATTTAGGTACTCTGTAAATAAATAAAATAAATAAAATATACAAAAAGCCTTGGGCACTTTTTTATAGATCGTTTTATCCTCCGTCATATGGGCGCTGCAATCTTGGAATCACAAGACGGGGCGGGGCCTTCAGAAGGTGGCTTAGAATCGTCGCTCTTTCTCCCTCCGCACCTTAGCGAAGGCGTTGTAATTGTTTTTTCTTTCTACGTGTTTACCGCGATTTTTACCTTGCTCTGTAAAGTGTCACCCGATACTTTGTCCTTACTACCTAACTGCATGCCATCATTATTTGCACAACATCTGCGCTTGAATTCCTAACACGTTTGGAATCTTTGCACCATCGGCGTACGGAACACGTGTGAAGAAAAGAATCGGTGTTGGCACAGGTGACATTTGAGTATGTAAAATAACTCTAATACACACGAGGGTTGAAAAGCCAATTATTTATGACGGTGCAAATTCTTTAAGTGCTTGTGGTTAGGTTTTAATGGCGCAATAAAAAGCATAAGGTATATTAGGACCCCGCATTTATGATTCAAAAAGGAAGGCGAATATAATCAACGCAACGAGTCACTATGTGTGTCTCTTGCTGTTATTGTTTTTTGTTCGAGCGTAACTGTGTCTCGAGCGTTACTCAAGCACGATGCTTGAAAGCATCGTGCTCTGTCTTCATAACAGATCCACAGAAGTTGCTTTTGACTATATGGTGGACTCGTTTTTGCGGTATAAACATTCGCTTGATCAGTTTATTATTGAATTTAAATAAACTATACATTGTGATCGGTCTCGTGACTGCAGTCGTTCAATTTTCTTATGATGTCTAATTCTATTCATTTCTTTAGACACAAAGGGTAAAAAACGTGTCAAAGACAGCTTATGAGTGTCTGACAAAACCGCCTGAGGCACGGCAATATGTGGCACCAAAAGAAGTCGTCTGCATAGAAATCACTCGAGTGCAGCGTTGTGGATGTCACATTTACTCTCGACGCCGCCGAAAGTAAATGCATATCTCGTTCAAACAAATAAATGTCTTTGTGCGCAAATCTATAAAGTGGTGCCTGGCATTTGACTAAAGCCAAGCTTGTTGGAGGTCAAGTCTGTTGCGCCATTTTATTTTATTTTGAAATTTATGAGCAAGACATACGTCAGATTTCAATTGACAGGTCTGTCACCCATCTCATATTCGCAATACGTTCTAAAAATATCCGTATAACAAATATTATCCTAAATTCAATTTTTGAAATACGGCTAATGAAACTTTAGAATGCTAGTGAATACTTTAGCAGGGTGGATAGTTGAAAGAAATGTTCTACTCGGCCTAGGATGAACCATCAAAATATCTGTAGTGTACTTAATTTCTTCCAAAGAAAGCGATGAAGGAAATATCCCTTCCTTTTTGCATAACATCGTCATCACAAAATATTTGTCGGCGGGCAATTTTCACAAAACGTTGGTGTCCCCAAAAACATAACAGTCTGCAATAAACTTATGAGTTCCTTTCTGCGGCGCAGCACATTGTTAGTCAGGTCGTTGAGCTGCTTTTTAACTGTGCCTCTATGCATTATTT
>JAZHYW010005780.1:0-12816 GCA_037355805.1 Ixodes ricinus
AATAGTCACCCGCAAACAGACAGACGCTGTATTTATATCTATCGTAATAAAAAAACAGTATAGTGACACAGCCCTCCAAACAACCCCAGTATCTTTGACCGCATTCGCCGGATCGTATTGTGCTGCAACATGTGCCCCAGAACTGGGCCACACTGTCATGGACAAGTCCGTGGTCCTGTGAGCGCCGCCGATCGTGACCCTCCGCCTGCTGGTATCCGCCATGCGGTGTCCTTCGACCGCTGAGGTAACTGCGGTCAGGGCTGAAGGAGGCCGCTCCAGGGCACCGCTTGGTGAAGGTGCGCAGTAGGTAGAGCCGACAGGCTCAGGAAGTTGAGCCCCACGGCGAAGAATGAGGCCCTCCAGGCCAGAGTTGATTTCGCCAGGGCGCCCCGTCCAGTGCATCACCCCTGGCAGTTGGGAGAGCGCAGGTCCCGCAGCCACGCCGAGCTTGTCCGCGGGACGAACGGGAACCTTTGGTCCTGGTGGTAGCGCCGAGCACGGCGCGGGTCCCGAAGATGACGAGCGGGCGGTCCACAACCCGGATGTCAGTCCATCGGCCCCCGAGAACGACTGGGTGCTGGTTTGACCGCGGCTGGCTGCCGGGGGTAGCGGGGGCCGCCCTGACTGAGTCCCGCGCAGTCGTGGTTCATGAACGCCGCTGAACTGCCGTAGCCAGGAGACAGCAGCTCCCGAACGGCGCGAAGCAAGGCTGGAGGGTCGTCCTCTTCGTAGGTGCAGGACGTACTGCGGTAGAGATGACCAGTTGGTCTCCGACCGCATGTGACGACGCTGCGCCGCATTTCTGGTGACATTGGCCCGTGGCGGGCGATAACTGACCAATGTCCGTTACGCCTACCCTTTCCCTCGGAAGCCGTTGTTGAGATTCCCCCTACGGGTTGATCAGGGAACGGAGTTGGGTGACCTACCCAGGTCGCCTTTGCCAATAACAATGGTGTCTGGCGCGTTCGCAGAGGCAGCAGGTGCATTGTGTTTGCACTTCCCACATAATGTGACATTTCGCCACATACTAGAACTGCCTACAAAGCTTCGGATAAAGTTCCTCCGTCTACGCAGATTGTATCGAGACGCCTGTTGTTCATCGTCGGCGTTATCTTGCGTTGCGTGTACATGTCTATGCGGGCTGGAAGGTTGCTCACGTTGGCCCCATTTTCCCTCTCATGTTGATTTCGATCGCACATGTACCGGCTTACCGACTTTCTTGATTGCAAGTTTGTCAGCATTAAACCTGATGAGCATTCGCCGCATGGTGAATACCTCACTTCGGGCAAAGCGCGGCCGAAACGCTGCTGGCATCGCTGGAACGCTGGTTACACCACAAGGGACGATCCTTCCTGCTGGCAGGAGTCTCGATTACGGTGATCGTACTGGCTTTGTTTTAGCTCATGCTACCCGAGATTGCGACTGATGCCTCTGAGAAGACTTCCGTCATCCGGGATTTGTGGCACAGCGCCGTGCTCCGTTGCGTCAGCGTCAGCCTGCGCGTTGTCCACCCCGGCGCTCGCCTGGACGGTCGCCAGGTTCAGGCTCTCTCCCCGAATGGGGCGCAGGGGTGAAGCCCCGTCGAACATTTAGTGGTCAGTGCGAACCCGATCTCCAGCGGGGATATATGCGTCCCAGTCACGGTGCCTTTCCGCGAAGGCGGCAAGCATTGGTTTTGATGTTTCTGTTACATCGCCGTGATGTTCGACTGCAGGTGTTGCAATTGTGGTAGTTTGTGCTTTATGCCGGGGCATTGCACGCGTCCACGAATGCCTTCCGACCGGTAGCTCGTCGATCAGTCAAAGAGCTTCAGGGGAGTCAAAACGGGTGAGAAAACCTCCATTGAGCTTCTCCGTGATGGCTCGGGCTGTCAGCGTACGGGTGGAAAAAGTTACGTCATTTGCTGAAGTGGATCAGTGACAACCAGCAGATACTGGTATGCTCCCAGGGCTCCTCGGTAGGGGCCGACGTCGCAAGCTGCTAGAGACCATGATTGCTGGCTCGGGATCGGTTGCGTATTAAGCCCGGCAGTTTTGCCGCCTCTTGGTTTAACGCTGGCAGGGTAAGCGCATTGGGTGTAACGGAAAACGTCCCGTTTCATGCCCCGGCCGGAGGTGGCGATGCGGCATAACTTGAGTAAGTCTTGGAGCCGCTCGCGTGTCCGGTAAGTGCGAGTCGTGATAATTAGCGCAAAACTGCGTTTCTGCTCAATTTGCGGGGCCTACTACGCCAGACATATAGTTGGAGTCGTTGTCAGGAGAGTACATGTACCTCAGCAAAAAGCGTCATTGCTCGGCGGTAGTCGCAAATTGCGCACCAACACCCGGGCCGATCTCGGCACTCAGCACCGTACGGTAGTGTTGCGCCACGGCGATGCGCCGCCTCCGGCGTCGGCACCCGCGTGCGTCGATCACCTTTCGACAAAACGGATCATTCTGCCTGCGCTTCGGGCCTCTTCTTTGCTTTACAACTGATGCCCTGCGCTCACTGCGTCTGGAGTGGTTGATCGTCTCGTCCGGGGTAGTCAACTCGGCCGCCCCCTTTGGGACTGAGTCACGGCTATCTGGCATAGGGAGTGTCGTTAGCTCGGCCTGGGTCTTTGCGGAAATCTGGTAATTGCAGTCCTGCAGGGGCTCGTGACAATGCGTCCCGCCACCACGTTTATTGCTGCCTTTCCGCCTTGCCGCTTTGACGTAGTCATGTTTTGCATATCAAAGTATTACATCTTGCCAAACGACCGCAGGGTTCGCAGAGTCGGAGAAGTATATTAGGCTTTGGTGATCTGTTTCGATCACGAAGGTGGTCCGTCGACAATGTCGAAACGCCGGAGTGCAAAGACGATGGCCAGAGCTGCTCTTGTTCGCGCCGCGTGTGCTGTAATTCCTTTCGCTGGCGTCAGCAGGCAGCTGGCAAAAGCCACCGGTGGAGTACTCCTTCGTGCTGTTGGGCGAGACGCCGCCCAGCCGTTGCTGGCATCTGTTTGCATCAGAAAGGGCTTGTTCTAAGTCGGGTAGCAGGTTCGGCTGTGTCTGCGAGCGCTCGGGAGGTGCGGCAGAAAGGCCGCTTCTCTCAAGGACCTGCTCTGGCTACACGGACTTTCCGCAATAGGCGGGTCGAGTGGTGCTTGAGGTGTCAGCAGTTTGGGATGAATTGGCGATAAAGTTCACCATTCCCAGGTAGCGGCGGAGGAGCTCACGTCAGTTGGCGCAGGGAAACTCAGGATTGCCAGCAGTTTGTCGGGATGTGGCACAATGCCGCGATCAATTGAAACCCGAGCAGGGCGATGCGGAGTTTCATTATTTGAGCCTTTCGGGGTTCAGGGTCATTGCCGCGGCCTTTAGCCGGTCGAAAGTACGTCCCTCGAGATGACGTAGGTGATCTTCAGAAGGTGTTCAGGTAGACGACGATGTCGTCGAATAGACCGTGCGTCGTTGGCCTGGTACTCGGTCGATCAGTCGCTGGAACGTCATTGGCGCTCCGCACAGACCAGGAGACATTCGATGAATTCAGAAAGAAGCCGCGGTGACAACAGAAGGCTGTTTTTGCCTCGTCACCTGGCTCCATCCAGACCTGGAGGTAGCCTCGGCTAGCGGTCAGGGTGGTGTGCCGCGCCTGCCCGTGGACAGAATCGAGTCGATGCTCGGTAGCGGGTAGCGTCCTTTCGTGTGACGTCGTTCCAGACGGCGGTAGACCACCTGGAACGTGAGCACGACCATTCTTCAGGACAACTGCAGGGAATGCCCAGGGCACGGTAGATCACTGGACAACTCGGTGTCGATCATTTCAGGGCACAGTCGATGGCTTTCACGTTTGTAAACACGGGTCAGCGCGTTCTGCCTTTCTTGGCAGTTCGTCGCCCATGTCAATCGCGATGTCGCGCCTTCGTTTGTCCGCAGCCCGGTCGGTCCGTAGTACTTGTTGCGTCATAGCGGCACCGGCAACGACGACAGTCGGGCTTTCTCGCGCCCTGACACGCTGCGCTGACTGCGTGAGCGATGGAGTTTACGTCATTTCTACAATGGGGCGGCGCTCGCCATCGGCGCTGGACTCAGTGTCTTGGGGTCAATGGCCCGGTTTTCGGAGTCCCCTCGCTTCCTCTCGGCTGTCCGTTGCTTGCGCCAATGGTGGCGTTGGCTGACCGAGGGTTCGCAGAAAGGTTTTCAGAGTGCAAACGTGCCCTCCCGATAGCCCTGCCGCTGCTGACGTCGATTACAATGCCTGTTTTGGCAAGGAAGTCTCTGCCCAAAATAGCCAGACCGTCAGGCCGGAGATAGACGAGCGTTGTCGTCATGCCTCCGATTCTCCATCTCGCGACCAGCCCGCGCGGTACAGCCGAAAGGGCCGGTTCCGCAGGCGGGCGAAAGACGGTGATTGCATTCTCGGAGTCAGGACCAAATTCTGTCGGAGGTGATCTTGCCGTCGCCAGACAGCGGACGCCGCTGCTCGGTGTCGAGTGCAGATAGCGCGCCCGGCGATCGTCACAGAAATGGGCAGGGCAGCGTGCGGTCAGGCTTCTTCTGTAGCGATGGTCGGTAAAGTAGCCATGGGACCCTCTGATTCGTTGTTAACCACACCGGTCAGTCCATCCGGGGCCGTTTGCCGCGGTGGCAGCATAATTTCCCGCGCGGTGCAGTTCCGTGGTCAGCAGCCGACGCTGGCAGATGACCGGGGCGATTGCAGAGCATCTTCTGTCGTCGCCTCGCGGGATACGCCGTGGGTTTGGTTTTCGCCGGCTCTGTCGTAGCGTGCATCCGGCTCGCTGACGTGGCGGGATCCTCGTTTCCTCCTGCTGCTCGCTGCACCACCTCGTTGGGGCTGCGAAGTCGGTGGTCCTGAACTGCGGCGTCGGCCGGCTTGTTCGTCTACCGTAAGGAGTACGGGTCGAGGAAAGCGCACGATCTGAGCGTTCGTACGTGTCTCGGCACCGATCTTCCGCGCATGGTTGCCGGAATCGTAGCGCCTCGGTGCTCGGGATGGCGATGTCCCAGCTCCACGCGCAAGCGCGGTTCGAGGCCGCTGACGCTGGAGGTGGAGGCCGGTACGCACGGGCGGCGAGAATATCTCCCCTGAAGGCGCCGGGCCTCGGAGGCGAGCTCGTTCAGGTCGCGGAAGCGGCTGCCTCGGAGATGCAGCGGCGAGAAAGTCGGATCGAGCACCAGCGCATGCAGCTCGACCCCTCGCTGCTGCATGAGGAGCTGGGGTTCCGCGAGCATGGAGAATGCTCTCGCAGCAACCTCGTGCCAGACATCTCCAGCAGGGACTCGTCCGGATGCTGGAGTTACGACTGTGCGAGCTCCCGCCGCATCCTTCTCTCGTAGTCAGCGGGAAGGAATTCGTGGCGGACCGCTGGAACTGATCGAGGCGTTCCGGGTTGGTCACCGACAAGTCGGAACCAGCGAGGCGGCTTCGTCGACGAGGCGCGGTTGGCAAGAATGCGCTCCAGTATTTCACGATCGGACATTCAATCCCACGCGTTGGTGCTTCCGTAAATCCTCAAGGAGGAAGTCCGTAAGCGCTCCGCTCTCGTCTGCGTAACCCCGATAAGTCGGGACGGGAGATTCCGGACCGGAGGCCGTTGGGTCTGTGGTGCGAGTGTTGTCGTTCATAGGCACCTGTCGGGCTTTCATCAATCCGCACGTTCCGCGTTTTCGAGCAAGGTGTGATGAGGCGTCACCGCAGCGGTTTCTCCGTGGGGAGACCGGTGAGAGCTTCGCTTTGTGCCGGCGGCGGAGCGGGTGCGCTCGGGAAGATCCGGGAGCGATGGCGCCCGTCCGCAATGGCGCGTCGGAGCCACGCTCGGCTCCAGGGTTCGCACGATCGAGGGCGCTTCTCGTTGCAGGTGACCCGGCATTTCGCCTTCTCGTTGGAGAGTGGGGACCAGCGCAAATCCTGCGTCGGCCGCGGTCACCAGTGTGATCAAATCCGAGAAGTCCGGTCTGCATCTGCCACGGTAAGCGCTGGTTGCGCGAGGAATAGTCACTCGGCAGCGAGTCGCCACTGCGGTACGTGCCGGAATTCTGGTCGTCGGCCCTTTTGTTGGGCGCCAATTTGTGGTTCTCGCCTGGGCCCCGACGCTGGGGTATCCACGTTCGCAGCGAGGACCAGCTCTGCCGCGAGCAGGGTTCGTGCTCGCGTGGCGTGCTGCTGCGTCGAGCGCAAAGAGACACCGGTCGCGTTGGTGACTGGTGAACTGCTGTTTATTTACAATGCAAAACAAATACAAAGGCGCGGCTATAAGCTGGTGAACGCCGTCAGGTGGAAATGATCCACTGGCCGAACGGTCGGTCAGAAAGGTACAAAGGACGGGGTAAAACGCTCTGCCGGTGCACGGACGATTCCCCGATATCGCCGCCGCCGAAATCAGGAAGAAGACCAAGTCCCGCCGTCCGCTGGTTTTAGATAACAGCGGAGGCGAGGGCCAATCGAGGAGCGACAGTCGATCTCCGCTTGTGCAGGGGTTCGTAATGGAAATCGCCCCAAAGGGGGAGGAGGAAGCCACTCACAGTGGTAAGCAGCGCCACCTCGCTTCCACGCCAGCGCGGCCGCCACGGCGGCCGAATACGGCTGACGCGACAGAATGTTGAGGGATCGCGATCCCACAGATCCTAAAGGCGGCTGGCTACATGATTGCGTCGGCACTGTGGACACTGGGACCGCTGCGCGGGGCGTCGTTGAATCACTGCTTGTTTTACTAATGACCAGTGAAGCACGAGCTTGGCCGGGGAGAGGCGAGATGCAGCTACAGAAGAGGTCCAAGATCAGGGCCGGAGTCAGGCATTGGCAGTCGGGGACATCGTTCCGGACCAGGCCGCTCTGGCAGGGGGCCCCCGCAAATGCCGGCCGGGCCCACGCTCACGCCGGCTAAAGATGTCTGCTTGTTCTTTAATCGTTTTCACTTAATGTTCGGAATATGTTTTTAAGAATCACACCAAAAAAAAAAACAAAAAGAGACAGTGCCTTTTGGACATTGTTATATACATGGCATGCACTAACGTCCCGTCAGCTGTTATTGTGATGGCCTTGCTCGAGCGGTACGCTTCTATAGCAATGCATTTTTACGTCATAGGATTTTTTTTCTCGGTTTGCACCCGGTCCAAGCCATGTATGCATACGCGGCGAGCAAGTGTTAAAAAGAAAAACAAGGTCTTTGGAGCATCGGAACGCAAGGAGGAGCACACCAATCAAAGTATATCATAAACAATGCGCCGGGAACGCGCAATGGCGAGGCAACTGAACACGCGGTGTCACTAGTTGAGATTTCGAGGAAAACGGAAGACGGGCCCCCATGGCGGTGGATCCCGCACTGCCCTGCGGCGGTATACAAGCTAGAAGCGATTCAGCGGTCTTTAGCTTGAGCGCTTGCTTCGGAGTCCATTTACACAATCTCCATGTTCCCATTTACACAATCTTGACACAGTACACGTTTCCTGACTACCTGCAGTGCTCGACGAAGTATCCTCCCTTTGGGTTGATAAAACAAATCCACCAGAGGCGCCATTAGGCCCGCCAATTTAGAAAGCCTGGAATGTTGCTGTCAATCTGCACTGCCTGAAAAGAGCTCCTCTCCTCTCCCAGCAGACATCTAACGCCTCTGAGCTTCATTGGAACCGATGTCTATACGGTTGACCTTAATATATCTTGAACTGTCCCCCCCCCCCTTTCTTCCTTCCACCATCCTTTCCCCTAACCTGCCAAGAGGCACGAATACCCTGTCAAACGACAAAATTAATGTTATTTCCAGCGAATGACATTCGCCCTGAAGATTTAATGACGTTTTTAACGAGCACGGAACATTTAATGACATTAGCTCGATATGACATCCGCTACCGAATGAGTTCGGTGGAGCTCATTCGGAGTTGTTCTCAGTCTCATCTGAGTACTCTCGATCGACGTCAGAACAGCAGCGTGCAATTTTAATAACAAAAATGTGCAAATGCAATATTTGTATTTATGTGCGCTGTGGCCTTCAAAAGTGTTCCATCGCAGAACTTCAAAGCCCTGCATCGGTACTTTGAAATAATGATAAAGATAAAACTTATCATTGGGCGCCGGACGTTCTAACGACCGTCGCTTCAAATTTGATTTCAAATGTTGTCAAACTCAAAGACGACAGCGCAAGCTTTAAATCGCGCTATATTTCGAAGATCTCTAAACAGGTTTATATTATTAATTAGCCTAATACTAATCATGACTTTAAATGACATTAAAGAATTGCGCGTGGCACGCTCCAAGATTAATGTCCTTTGTTATCGGAAAGACATCCGTGGGGTCCGCATTAGTTTTCCCGTGCGACAAGGCATGACGTTATTTAATGTTGCACGCTCGCCAACGTATGATGCGCGATCGACTTCTGGGTCTTCGGGCAATTAGTAGTCCAGAATATCTTTGGAGCCTATTACGCTAATTCGTTCCTATTAAACTATTTGCAAGACCACAACGTTACCTGTGGACAAGTCCACATCGCGGGGGACAAATTTCTGTGGCATTTCCGAAGAAGTGAAGACTGCATGAATACTTAAAATCGAAAGAATAAAACACGGAGGACAAGCTACAACGTGGTGATTGTCCTCCGTGTTTTATTCTTTCGATTTAAGTGAAGACTGCGCTTGTACAGCTTTGGCCAACGCGCCAGCGCACGGGTGCCCATACCTTGACTTCATCATTGCACAGAAACTTGTCCCTATGTAGAGTAAGAACACTTGAATAGCATCAGCTTGGCTACCTCGAAGTACTGAAGCCGGGGTAACACTGCTGATACATCAGGCACGTATCCAGGAGGGGGGGGGGAGGGGCATGGGGCCCGCCCCCCCTCCCCGAAAATCTTCCATTTTGCTGGGACCTCCTCTCCCCCCTCCCCCTCATACAGCATTTTGTCATGGTCGGGCTCCCCCCCCCCCCCCCAAACAAACTCCTGGCTACGTGCCTGTGATACATCATACAAAAAAGACAGTCTGCAAACACGGGTCACCGCAATGTCCGTGGTTTGAATGCCGCCTGCCAAAGTTTCTCCTCGAACTCATTGCCATGCGGCATTCGAAGCAAGGATCTCGCCGCGACTCACGTTCGAATCTGTTTGCAGACTGTCTTTTGTATGATGTATAAGCAGTGTGACCTCAACTTAAGAGTACAACGGAGCTTTCTTTTTATTAGTGTTTAGGTTGATGGATAAGGAACAATATGCGAAGTTCCGTTTTGCATATTGCTTGTCGGTATTTTCAACGAAATACTTATATTATGGAAATATTTCTAGACAAAATATGGGACACGAATTCGGCCATAACGAGGATTAAAAGTCTTCCGTCACGTACATACAGATCAGTGTGTACAATCGGTTGCCTCTAATGACAAAATTCATATGAGGAAACGAAAAGATAAATGGGGAGGGGCAAAAATATCGCTGGTTATCACCTATATGAGTGCTGAAAATCGTAAACTGAAAACAATGAGAGCTCCTAGATGTGGCATACGCACACTGTGCTTCAGCGAGTTCCTACCAGCTCGACCAATCTATGTGCTTCATCGTAGCGCTCCCCGACTCCCGAGTAGTATCGAGTGCATGTCAGAATTTTCTCCGTGCCGACCGGTCGACACAAATACGGGGAGGGAGGGGGGGGGGGGGCGTCGTTCAACGTCACCGTTTCTCCCCGTCCCTTCTTGCTTGCGTGTGTGATCGCAATTGCTTTAAAATTGACCGCACCCTCCTTCTCCTTTTTTTAGTTGACGGTGCTCTTTCTTTTCCTTTTTTCTCTTTTTTTAAGATTAATTTTACCGGAAGTGAGGGGCGCGCAGCGAGAAACTCGAGACTAGAGAGCCTAGGTTTATGAGATGGAGCAACTGAAACCACGGGGAGCATTTGCAATTTCATGGCGTACGGCGTACGCCTCCTGGACGGACTGGCGGCAAGCGCGCAGGTGTCGCATTCTAGAGTGGAAAGGAGGAAAGCGGGCGGAAAGGCAGACACACTCGCAGACGACCAACGCCTTCGTCACCTCCTCGCAGCTCGTGTTGCAAAACGCGGTTCATAGAACACCTGGCCTGGATCGAGCAATTGGAAACACTCCGAAATTTAGGCACCCTACTTGAGACGACCCAGTTTGGGGTGTCCGAGACGGGTGCTCGGCACCGGAAGTAATCGGTGTCCCAAGGAAAGGCTCGTTCATCATTCTGGGCGGACGCTGCATGGGTGCTCCCTTCGCGCGATCTGGCCGCTTACTTAGCGACCGCGCGACGACGACGGTAACTGCGGCCGGGCACCCTCTTTTCTTTTGTCCGCTTCAAACTCGTTCCAGTCGAGTTCAAGAGTCCGCTCCCCGATGTCGTGATTCGCTTCCTGTTGGAGTCCCACACGACAAACATTCGACCGACTCTTCACCAACACGCTGTCGACAAACAAGCCCGCGTTGACAAACCAGATTCGCGTGAAATGAACCGTCTGCGCATGCGCTGTGTCGACAGCAGCGCCACCACGATGGCCTGACGTCAGAGACACGCCATGCTGCGATCTGTTCATCGACGCACCTTGCGAGGTTTCGCCGAAAGCGTCTGTCCGCGCACATCGCCTCTGTCACCGGCATCCGGATGGGCCTAGCTTGCCGAACCCTTGGCGGTTTCCGATGAGGACTGGTGCAAGCTCGGGCCTGAGATTATATTAAAGTTTCCCCGAGAGGAGTGAGGGGTTTGCGCGCGTAGCGTGGAGTGTTTAGGAGGCCCAGGATTAGGACGATTGCAACCTTGCCAAGGCTACGTTCCCGTGCACGTTGCACGTGCTTGCAGGCATGGGGGACACGTCGGGGCGTCATGCTTGCAATTGTTTATAGACGCTTTCAGGCAGCAGCTGTGCATGAGCGCCGCCATAAGCAACCTTCAGTTTTTGTTTCTTCTTATTCCGTTCGCTTCACTTTGTCACTGCCACAGCAGGGCAGGTTACTGCAACTTTAGGTGCTACTGCGTCCTTCTCCCCAGCATAGGCCTTTGTGGGGGGCTTGTCAACGGCCGCTTCAGTTGCTCAGCATTTTGGTAAGACAAGAGAAGGTCGGCAATGTCGGCTGAATCTGGTGCCTGTTTAAAGGGCCTGTGACACGCCAAAAAAACTAAAACAAATTTCATGCTAGGCGTTGAAATGGCATATCAGGACATTACAAAAAAATTGTTTCACTGTGGAGTTGCGTAGTTTTTTATAAAAAATAGAAATACGAGGCCCAATTCAAAGTTTCCGCCAGAGCACTGTGACGTAACAGTGTATCGCAAGGTGTCGGGGCGGTCAGAGGGAGGCATCGCCGGAAGTCACGTGAGCTGTATCCCTCACTCGTGCTTACCGCGAGCGCGTGTAATATTTTTTCCAAATGTTTTTGTTATTCTCCGCACCTCCACGACCGATCCAAGCAGACAAGGTTTCTTTTATTTGCTTTTCATCGCTTAATGTTGCTGTAAAGGTAGAAGAAGAGGTGCCAGTGAATTGATGTGATCAACTACAATGCCTAGAAGGTGCTGTGTGAGGGACTGTCCCGGTATTTCAGCAACTGAAGAAGAGATCACATTGCATGCATTCCACGACCTCGGTGTCTAAACCGTCAGCAATGCGATCGGGCAAGTCGTATGCTAGCAATCCTAATTTCTGCGAGCGTTCTAATTTTTTTTTTTCAAAACTTGATAGCTGGTTTTGTTCTTAGTATAGTTCTGTATCATCGGACTGACGGCATGCCCTCGTACACTGGCTTGTACTCGCAAAGCTTCCATCATTGACCTCCATCACGTCGATCCACTGACTCTTCGTCCTCAACTTTTACAGCACGCAAACTAACCAACGGTGAAGCGATAAAGAGCTAGTAGAACTGAAACTTAGTTTTCTACGATCGCTCGTACAAAAAGCAGAATAAAAAAAGATAAAAAAAATCTTAGGCACGGTCGCGAAGAGCACGAAGAGTGAAACTCACCTGACTTCCGCCTAACCCACTTTTAGTGACGTAGGTCGATGCCTCCCTTCTGACCGCCCCGACACCTTGCCGTACACTGTTACGTCACAGTGCACTGGCGGCATGGAGAATAGAAGGGTAGGAAAGGGCATGACGTCAGCCGCGTAGCCTCCACAAGCCATGCTCCCTTGACACCTCGCCTCTTTATCATTTTCCTCCTTCCTCTCCCCACTTATCACGCCAACGTGACCACATCACGTGACCGTAGCTAGCCTTCGTCTAGCTATGGTGTACTATAATACACCAGTCTAGCCTTCTATCTAATAAAACCTACCGGACGGAGCACGCGCAAGCCTGCAAGGAATCCTCTTACAATCAACCATCCATCTCGCACGTGACATGTCACGCGCACCAATCGCCAAAGAGATCCGCGGTCACGCTGGGCACAAAATCTTTTTATGACTAGGCTCCACCAATATTGCAACGTGCCCTCTCCTAGTACTTCTAACCTCCTTGACTAACGGGAACTTTGAATTGGGCCTCGTACTTCTATTTTTTATAAAACAAACTACGCAACTCTATAGTGAAACAATTTTTTTTGTAATGTCCTAATATGCCATTTCAACGCCTAGCATGAAAAAAATAATTTTTTTTTGGCGTGTCAGAGGCTTTTTATAAAACTATAAAACGAAATGTTCGCAAATTTTCTTTTTCTTTGTTTAGATGTGGTTCATATTAGTGCCGGCAGCCCAGAAACACTGGCCTAGACTATAGTGTTTCTGGGCTGCAGGCAGGGAAACAAAGAAAACTAATTTAAAACGAATGTCATTTTGTTTCCGTACCCTTTAAAGCGTCTATACTCGTGGGCAAATTTCAGTTTCATTTCTAAAGAGGGGAAGAGAGT
>JAZHYW010005783.1:0-50294 GCA_037355805.1 Ixodes ricinus
GCTTAAGGCTGCGGTCCCACGGCAGCCATCTTGAACAAGGCGTTAGTTCAACCAATAGATGGCGACACGCACCCGTGGGGTGGCCGAAATATTGGTTCACGGTGGGATGGCTCGAGCACCATCACGTTCCCCTCGTGGCCTTGCTCGCGCCGCTGCCAGCTGTGCTCAGCTGGCTCAATAGCGTGGCCCAGCAAACTCATCTATGCGAGAATGTCAGGCTGATATAGGGACATGCGGTTCGGCGGTTGCGACGGGCTTCCGCAATAAATCTTACCAAGAAGGAATCAATTGTTGATTGACGTGTCAATATTCTGTCAATGAAAAATTCTTCTGCAGGAATGCACGCTCAGTAGACTCAATCTTCCAAGACACCAGTGGAAGCGGACGTCTAGTAAACTGCTTCGCAATTTACGGTATTTACCTCGCCATTACAATGACGACTGAAAAGTGACGTAACGAAATATTGTGTTTCACGGTATCCGGAAGATGTTGTAATGGTTGTTACATTATAGTTCCCAGAAAACAAGCGCCGTTGCAATATTTTCGGAAGTACCGACACACATTATGTTGTAAGTACAGCTTAGGAGGAATATGATGAAAAGCATCAGTATAAATAGGAAGACATTTATTAGCCATGAAGACACTATGATTGAGCGGCGTTTAGTGACGGCAAGTGATGAGCGTTCGGGAATTTATAAGTTCACATGATTGCTAACTATAGACATGCGGACAATAAAAACCTGTTTTGTCGGGAGATGGAGTTGCGGTGATGACCTGATATCGGACGACTCGTGGCAGACGTACAAGCAAGTTTCGTCTCAGCGAATGGTAAGCGTCAAGTGTCAAGCACAGCACGTCGCTACCGACGTTGTTGACGTTTCGAGCACTTACCGCTTTCGACAAAAGTGTTGGCACCTGGGCTAACTTTGCGGAAAGCCTCGAAGTTTTCCTCGAGTCTAGCGCCATTATGAACAGTAACTGAAAACGATCCACTCTTCAGTCGGCGGGTGCATGGCGAAACGTATCCGCATCCGCGGAGTCATGGTCGATGCGTACTCTAAGTGGTTGGAAGTTTACACGATGCATGCCACGACGTACAAACGCGTCATTGACGTTCTACTCACTCGTTTCGCTAGTTTTGCCCTACCGAAAATACTTTTCTCTGATAACGCGCCGAATCTCGTTTAAAAAAATAAATAAACAAGGTTCTAAAAAACAAAACAAAAAACGGCATCAGGCATTACATTAGTTAACCATACCATCCTGCAACTAACGGGCAAGCAGAACAGATGGTGTGCGAAACGAAGAAAGCCCTCTTGAAGCTTACGGAAGAAGCAGTTCAGTGAAGAATCGCCAAGTTCTTGTTCCGGCACCACATTACGGTCTCATCTTCCACGGGAAAAACACCAACCGAAGCAATGTTCGGCAGACGAAGAGCCACACCCCTCGATCTCATGACACTATGGCCTACGAACGAAGATCGAGAGATTCCCAGATCGGGAGTAATGGCAGTTTATTCGATCGGACAACTCGTCTACGTGAGGAATTTCAGCGGAAGTCCGGCCTTTCATGTAAAACTTGAGCAGAAAAGGCTCTATGTTGTTTGGCCAGATGGTGTCATCCCTCTGAAGACGTTGGATATCAATGCCCTTGAGTGTAAATATAACGAAATCACAAAAATCTCTTTGTGTATTGTGTAACTGCCCTTGTATTTGGTAGTAGAATCTATGGTGGTGATTTGGAACTTTCACACCAGGCTCTTTTTTTATTTTTCGCCTGATACTCTTTTGCGGTTTCAGTAGACTTCAAGAATCTTTTGGAACGGGGACGCTTCACCTCAACACGGCCATTTGTTACAAGCCGTCCATCAGGGGATGCTGCTAGAAATCCGTCCTTTATATTAATGAATAAGTCGCACTTTTGCACAGTGCAGTTTTTCTGTTCCACGTACAGTTGTAAAGCATCATCCTCGATGATTCTACCATATTCTGTTGCGGGTGAAGAAAAGTCTTTGGGTACACGATACTTGAAACAAGTCTGGCACTGTACGTTGTGGTTCGACACCCACTAATGTCGTCATCCTTATAGAGCCTCATCAATTAATCATTACCTCGTCACCTCATATTGCTCTTCGTCAACAGTAAGTACAATAGGCTACCGCCATATTACAATCCAAGAATTGAAAAAATTAAGTCGTGCAGTCCTTCATTATGTTTATTTTTTATATAATGTTACTACGTTACATTACCTCGAGACGATCGACGTCCATCGTCGATCTTCAAATATACCTGTATATAAATTAGACGCACAATCACAAAAAACACAGCGTGCCGCCTCTTTTCTTTGGATCGTCTTTTTGAAATCAGCGCAAGCTCGCGTGTTCTCTCTTCTGAGACGGTTAGAACGGTCGCACATAAAACCCGCGTTTCTCCTACCCGACCGCTTCCTTCTCTCATTATGTGTAGTTGGTTATAACTAAATAAGCTATAATAAAGGTGTATTATTCATATTTAGTTTCAGTTTCAGTCACGGGAAAGGAGGTTCGCGGGCACTAGTGCCACTAGCGGGAACAATGAGGAAGAGGCAGGTGTCAAAAGGTAGTGGCTTGTGGAACCCACGGGGCTTACGTCATGGCCCCTTCAGGTATTACAAGCTCCTTGAACAAGGGCATGAATAGTGTCATTAAATAAGCTACGCTTCAGAGTAACGACACTTGGCCATATCGTGGCGTAAAATCATGGTTGCCAGTGATCTGAAGCTTTATCTAAAATCACAGGAAACTCTTTTCTGTCCTCCATAAATGTTTAAACAGTCCGCGACAGAGCAAAGCAATATTGCATCAGCTTCCTAACACCGGATAAAATGCTGAGGAAGTCGCACTTTTGAATCACGACGATCGGCAGTTGCGTTTGCTCTGCACTAGACCCGAAATGGCGGCTCCCACAACAATGTTGGGGAACGGAGTGCCGATACTCCAAGCGCAGCTCACTTAGTGGCTCTAGGCATGAAGTGAACTCAGGTGTATTCTTTTCCTTTTCGTCTTTATTGTTTATTGATTTCAATCATATCGAATAATCAACACAATATATCACACTACGCTTGTGTAATTATTTATCTTAGATTTATTAACCTGACCCAGTACTTAAACCATTTATTTGTCGATAGTAAATCTTCCAATATATTTTCCAAATGTGAAGGCAAAAATACACGGACACTGATGATGATACAAACGCCAACGCCGCCCTCGAAAATTTCTTGAACTTTAGAAATCAGCAGTTCTTCTGCCATCCGGCAGGTAGCGCAATAAAACACCCAAACAGTTTTTAATTGTTTTTAAAACTAACTAAGCTCTACACCTATCAAGAAACCAAAGCAAGATCATTGTGAAAGTCTAATACATCGCAATGTTTATCTATTCCATACAATAAATATTATTAGATGCCAATAAATCTGTTTCATGTCCATAAAAGCACATCTAAAGAACCGGCAATCATGTTTGTGTCCATCCTCAAACAAAAATGAGAGATGTTAACTGAAAACAAAAGCTGCTATATTGTATATCAGATATTAACCCTTCTTTATGACAACATGATTACCCATCGAATAGTATAAATATAGACAAATGTGATTTTTTGTGTCTAAGAAGGATGCAATTTTGCCTGAACTTTATGAATTTTTTTAGAGAAACCAAATGCGAAATTGCGAAAAAGGGCTTCGCTATGCAAAATAGCACATATTTAGTTGTCTCTGCATAAGAGGTTGATCAATTGTGTTGACAACCCATACCGGTGCATTCGTACTACCAAACGATGTTAGTCTGATTTTACCATTTTCATTGGTTTTTACGCGAGTCTTACAGCAAAAGTTATACGTCAATCCTAATTAAATTTAACACACGTTTGTAGGTTTTATATATCAATAGCTATAAGAAGTTTCAGAAACAAATATGCCACAGTTGTCCAGAAAATAGCTCGTGAATATGCTTCGGTAAAGCCAATTTTCCAAGAGGTCAATTTCCGAAACTAAAAAGAAAATGAAAAAAAGGGCCACGCTGTGCAAAGAAAACACTCTTTATCTACAAACCATGAAATTTTGGAGCAAATTTCTCTAACGGTAAACTCTCCCCATTTGTACTACCAAACCATGTATGACCAAAAACACCAATATTCGCAGATCCTCCCCGATCTCGCTTTTTGCTTCAGAAATATATATCATATATCCAAATGAGGCCCATTGCCTATTTTATAAGGTGACATGAGTTAAATATTTTTAGGTAGTGACTAAGCGTCAGAATCGCGCTGCAAACAAGGGCACATATTGTCATTTTTCATGGCCGCCGTGGGACCGCAGCCTTAAAGCTCCGCTGTCCCAGACAGCACAAGACGACGAGGTGACGTCGAGAATAAAGGTCCTAGACGTTAGGCGACGTTGAAGTCCTTAATAAACTTTTTATCGACGGCATTGGTACATCCAAATGAGAGGTTCCGATCAACGTCAAACACGCGACGTAGTGACGACGTCATAAGCTTCCCCTCGACCACTTCAACAGTAATCGACGTGTGTTTCGACGTCTTGTATGAGAGAAGTTCTTTAAACGTCGAGCTTTCGAGACGTCATGAAAATGTCCTGAGCAACACCTTGACGTCTTCGGGATCAATCGACGTCAGTTCTGCGTTTTCTCCTCGAGAGGTTATTTGAACGCATGCGAACGCGACAACATTCACAGTATCGAAAACGTTGTCGCTGACGAGAAATCTTAAAAGTGATATGACAGGTCACTTGGGCACTATAGGACGCTTGTTTAGAGGTGACTCGGAATTACACCCAAAATTCTGTAACCATGGAAGTGGTCGAAATCACATGACTCCTGAATTGCAAGCAGGGCCGTCCAAATATACATGATTTCGCGAACATACCTTCGAGCAAACAAAGCAAGATCCGGTTGACTTCATTGGGCTACGGTGAGCCAGGTCGAGAACGTTATCAATTGACATCCCGTTCAGTCGAGACGTATGCTCGACGTTTTATGGTCGTTAAATGGGACATTATTTCAACGCTGACGATGACGTTATCACAGACGTGTGCTCGACATTTTATGTCATTAAATGGGACGTTATGTTATTCCTAATATGACGTTCTCGACTGACATCCCGTTAAATTTAGACATATACTCGACGTTTTAAGGTCGTTAAATGAAACATTGTGTCAACGTTATTATAGCGTTCTCACTTGACTTCCCGTCGAGTCGCGCCGTTCCAAACACTACCCCGTATTCTAGTACACTGTGACCAAACTGGCGGGTGAAATCGGCCTATTGCAAGCATGGTGCCTCACTGGTTCCCTTTGCGTACAAGCGTGTGTAGCGTGCGCGTGGACGTAACATTGGCAATCTTGTAAATGCACGCACTTGCCAGCACGAGCAGAGGCATGGCGGCGGCCAGATGCCCTGCTTGCAAACAGTCATTTGTAGAAGTGCCGGCTCTTCTTGTCTCAAACAACCAAGGATTATGTTTAAAATGTGGGTGCCAGCCGATGCTCTTTATGATTTTGACTACTCTGAATGGCGCGGCCAATTACAATGCAACAAAGGTCGAGCAAAATTGAAGACGCGGCCTCCACGCATAAAGACATAGGACGAAAGTTCACCAACATGGACTATGGTGAGGTTCAGGGTCGCAAGTTGTGCAATAGTTACTAAGCATCGTATAGGTCCGTGTTAGTAATAGCCCTTGCGGCGACATAAATTCGCAGCAGTTGATTAGGGATCGCAGTTCTTGCAAACTACCACCGCTAAAGGATTAATTGCTGCTAGGGGTTTGCCGCAGTATAGTATACTTGAAAGCAAGTTAAATAAGACGAGTTTAGTGATTGGGCCAATGGCTGTTCCTTCACTTTGCTATCGATCACCACAATTCACCTTTTTCTGGCTTTCCGATTCGAGGTACAAAACGCACGTTTTTCCAGGCCCGATTAGGATAGGGGAAAACAAGGCTGTCCTTGTTTGCGTTATGCGAGTAGCGCCGTTGAGTTTCCCGGTGTGCTTGGGCGATGCCAAAGCGCTGTGAGTGCGTCTGAATGTCAGAACCGGCACCGACCAGGGAAGGGAACAAGTTTTTTTCCGTTTCCTCCGGGAATTCAACCTTGATGAACGAGTTTGGTGGGTTCGCGCGGTGAAAGGAATTGACCCGCCAGAGCCCTACCAATGCTTGGGAGGCAAATGAGCATACCCGACTACTGTAAACGACTTAAGTTTCACCACAACGTAATGTTCGCCCATTTCTCATCATAACTTTACCGTGAAAGACAGATCCTGCTAATATATTACTCTATGGTAAAGAATACACAGCAAACCACTCCTAATCATAAACTTTTCTGTTCGCGAAATATTCTCTAACTTAGCGAAATATCGAGCCTGAAAATATTAAGTCGAGTATGCGGCAATCATTTCGCCACAGGACAAAAGCTTTAGTCGCACCTCAGAAAAGCACGCTAGAAAGTTGCGTGATTGTTACATCATGGCTTTATTAGAGAAAGGAAGACCATCGCTGTACAGACATCCCCCGGCTTTGTGCCCACTGTGTTCGCTGACACGAAACCACGAAATTTTCGAACTCCACGAGCGATGGAAAAATCGCGCGTCCACCAAAGGTAGAAAGTGACAGCCTACCAATGCTGACCATGACGCTCCTGGTTCTTCTCGAGAACCGCGTCGATACCGTGTACCGCGCCTTCTTCATCGACGGAAGGCAGACGTCCCAGACGAGGCATTTTCCAGAGTCATGTGATATGTTCCACCTATCGTTGAAAAACGTAACGTTCTGCCTTAAATGCCCATCCTTGGTGAGCTTGTCACTGCGAGTTCGTCTTCTAGCTCAGGTATGGCCACACTTTGACTTGCGATAGGCCCGCGAACTACGGTGGCTTCTCAACCCAGCCGTCGGGCTGGAAAGGTAACGAGATGTCCTTGACGCTTCTCAGCTGTCACCGAAAAGTAACGGGGCTATAAAATTTAAACAGAGAGCCGATGTACTGTAACTCAAACGTGCAGTGATCAAGGATTAGGGCGCCCTCGTTTTCCAGGCGAAAAACCCTCGAATTCACTCACAATCATGTTCTAATGTCTGCCAATAAGTGGCGCCACATCCGGGGAAAAGGGAGGACGAACGGCCGAACTCTTGACTGACATTGTTGCGAACGTCACTTTACGATGCACAACAAAAATATGTAATGCTTTCTTTAAAACCTGACAACTTATCCATGAGCCATGCAACGTTCTGATGTACCAGAAAAATAAGGAGCTCTACAAACAGATTACAAGTAGTGGACTCTTAGCTAAAGAAACGGTTGCCGAGAAACGACCAGCTGCGCGGCTGGTGGCGGGTACGCTTTACGACCAAGCCAAAACCGCATGACCAAAAAGACATTAAACCGCACCTTTGGCTCTAAGATGACGGGCAGTACCAGCATCGTGGGAGTTGCTGCTGGGCATTTCGCATTCGGTTAAAAAGGCGCGCGATTTGCACACCACCTACTTCCGTCACAGCGTAGTAAGGTTAGCCCCGAAAACCAACGATGCCGAACAATAGGGAGACGACAAAGACGGACAACGTGATTGATGGTGATGACGACGGAGCAAACGATAGAGTTCCCAGAGGAAGTTTAGACATTGTGAACGACCGGCGATAAGAGCACCCCGGTTGGAACTTGGAATTGGCGCCAGGGTTTTCCGGTCACACCAAATGAGGCTACCAGGCTTCGGTTCCTACAATGACCAGAGATGCGTGGCTGGAGAGCACCTCATGAAAACACCTAAGAAGGAAAAAAGAGTATGTTGGACGTCCTTATTGTTGGTGCACATTGTGCACCAACAATAAGAACGTCCAAGATACCTTGCACTGCACATCACTGTCGCGCTGATAAAAGATATAGTTTTATAAAATATCTTACGCCGTTCCGCGGAGAACAATACACCTAATAAAACACGTTTTCAACTAATAAAAAATTTATCTCGTGCTAAAAAAAAAAAAATATCCGTGTTTTTTAATAATTTTGGATACTTTTGGTTGATACTAAATGTAGGCCGGTTTTTTATTTATTTTTTGTTTTTTTTTTGTGACATATCTTAGTTTTACGGAACGTGATCTTCGTAAAGACGGTATTCTGACCTTGCGCTAACTATCCGGGAAGCTACGATATAGACCCCTCAGGAACATTAGTAAACTCCACCTTTACCTGAAGTAGGGCTGGCCGTCTTTGGCGACGCTCAGACATTCCAGTACGTAGTACATGGCAAAAAAAAAATCTCTCTTGATTTTTTATTTGCTTTTGAAACCACGTATTTTCTTATTACACCCCATAGTACTGCAGCATCCTACTGACTGTTAAACCGGTGCATCCATTTCTCCTTCATCTTCAGACGGCACCGGAGAGCGACGATTTAATTGTTGGTTTTACCTCGCGAAATTCAAGGCGTTGTTTAGTTCCCCTAAAAAAAGAAAAACAAAAACCTGAATATTTTGACGCCAGATCCTAACGTAAACGCCCGAGTCATACCGCCAGTAAGGGGTTCTGTGCTCCCATCGGAAGGGGGTGTCAAAAGACAATGAAGGCTATAGGATAAATACATTGTATTTATTTATTTTATTCTGAAGATATTGCCGGCCAACTTTTAAAGATTAAGGCAGGGTTTAGGAACACATTAAGAAAGGTGAGCATAGCAAATAGATACACATAAACACCCAGTAAAACGAGTAAGCAGTTTAGTCCTCGGAGTCCATTGTAACGAAGGAGAGGTACAACTAAAGAAAAAGTGGTGAATGCTGGAATGCGTTTAGGACCAAAAAATAGTGCAGCGTCTCCACAACCCTCATGCGTCTCGCGTTGCGCGTCGCCGGGAGCAACTGCAGAGCAATACGTGCACCATCACAAACGACACCACACCACCGGCAGCAACGAAATACTTCTCTTTACGGTAAACTGATAACATTCAAGAATTTAGTCGTTCACGACGCCGAACACTGAAGCAGGCACTCACTTCATGTCAGGCTCCGGGTGCCCACAGCAATCTGCACTCTCTGTCCTAATGAACGAAAATACCAGGAAAGAATAAACCTATACCTCACGACAGAAGTAATCTAAAGACTGAGAAGGAAGACAGAAAAAAATAGATTGTCAGAAAAAGAAAAACAAGCAGTGTTTGTACTTATCTGTCAATGTGTCTTGTTTCTGCCTTATAGGCTTCAGATTTAGTTATGTGCGAGCTATACTGTAATGTTTTCCGACTGCGCTTAAAGAGCGAATTTGTGTCATTGCATTTGATGCTCTCATTCGAAAACGCAGGTGTGTTCTGTTCCGAGCTTGTGCAGATTACTACCACTCCCACAACTAAAGAATAGTATAGATGAAATGGCCTCCATAGATATACAACCAAACGAAATCTCGTGTTTCTCGTTTTCCGTACAACTTACAGCAATCTTCACTCAACGAATCAGCCGAAGAAAGAAGTCGTAGTGTGCTGTCGCTCGAGGCTGAGTTTCAGCAAGAACACGTTAATAGCGTTTTTTTTTTTTGTCATATTATAAACATATATTAGCTTTATGAAAGCAGAGAACATTCACAGGCGGGCTAGTGAGGCTCAGACAGTAGTAATCTTGAGACTTAGAAGGAAGGTAGAAAAGGGTAAGTTAGAAACAAAAACCACAAAAACTAGCAGCATGCGTATTTTTCTGTCAGTGTCTCGTTTTTGCATCTTTATCTCAGAATTAAGTTACGTTGGAGTTTTATTCTATTATTAACCTACAAAAGCCCACAATGCGCTAAAGACAAAGCAACCAAGTTCAATTAACAAAATATTGCGTGAGATATTGATGACAAGAAAATGATCAAGACTTTCAATGACGTCAAAAGAATCTTTGGGTGGGGCTTACTCATAATTTCATCGTGCTCACTAATGTTTCGAGTAAACATTTAGCTTCAGCAACACGATTTTTATTTGGTGGAATTTTTGAATGCAGCAGGCGGTTGCTTGGGCCAAGTTCTCGCTTAAAAATAAGATCGTAGGAATGTCTCACGACACGTTCCACGCTCTGGTTGCTCTGATAACACATGGGTAATATATTCCAGAATAACCCGATTCTGGTAGGAATTTAAATATGGCCGACTTAATAAGGCTTGGAAACATTTATATGTTTTTGCAATCAATAACTGCCGTATAATACTTGCGTTAAACAAGGATCACGCACCCACGAGCCTGAACGTTTTGTTTCTGAACTGGCTTAATCACATCAGTAACCAGGCAACTCATAAACAAACAAACAGAAAAATCAGGACAGCAACAAAGCAAACGTTTCGAGACACGTCACATATAATAGGGTATTTATCTTTTATATACAACGATTTACCGAGACAATACTCAGTATCACTATTTGCGTGCAATACAGGCGAAGGCAACGCCCGGAGAGGGGAGAGTGGGCCGGCACTTGGAAAGCCGGGGAGGAGGAGAGACACCACCTTTTCTCTCAAACGTTCCCAGTGCTCTCCTTTCTCCCCTCGCCTTTTGATGCCCTCCTCTCCTGTCCCGCCTTCCTAGTGGTCACCCTTTCTCTCTTCGCCTGGCGTTTGCCTTTCTTTGCACTAGACAGAACTAGCCGAGTGTTTCCACCAGGATAGATGAACTATGCATCGCAGAAAGCTCAACCTCCGTGAGAATATGATGCTGGCGGTTGGGATAGAACGCGAAAGTTTGAAGAGATGACGTTAACTAAACATATAAAATATAAAATAAAATATTCAGAAAAATATTATTTTTTTATGAGGTGATGTCCAACTAAGCCTAATATCGTCAAAACGAGAAATGACATTGTGGACGCCTATAGCATCTGATTTCAGTGAAAAATATTGTCAGCATGAAAGAAGACAATATCAATTTTCTTGTTGAGAAATGTTTTCCACTGAGATGAATTTCGCAAGCATCCACAATATCGAGGTCAGCATGACGATAGTAGGCTTAGGTGGATGTCGGCTCATAAAATGTTTAATTTTAAGTTTTTACGTGTCAGCGGAGAACTAACGAACATTTTCGACAACCTAGGGATCTTTTGAACTGCAACCGAAAGCTTGGTTACACGACGCATTCTCCACATTAACCCTCCGTCATATTGTGGGCCCCTTGGCCGGGATTCGAACTTGCCACCTGGGTATCCGTTGACCGGCGCTTTGCCTCGAAGCCACCGAGGCGGGTACTCTGGCGCATAGATATACTTCATTTTTCTGGGTGGACGTCTGCTCATAGATACATTTTATTTTTCTCAATTATCTTTCGATTCGGGTAACGTAATGTTTTCACATTTGCTTGTTCTATTACAACCGCTTGCGTCAAATTCTCACGGAGTTTGACGATTTCTGCGATGCGTAGTTTATCTACCCGGGCCGAAAAACATGGTTCTCGTGTCTCGTGAACTTCCTTTAGTTTATATCAGCGCGCACTAATACACACGCACTGCTATGCGTCCACTGCGCGCCGATGCAATATATCAGGTTGTTCCTAACTAGCTCGTGATGGAACCTGGCAGCCCGTAGCTATGGCTGCACTAACCCTAGCCACCTCAGTGGCTGTGGGGCGAGAGCGCCGGCCTACGGATCCCCATGTGGCGGGTCTGAATCCCGGCCGAGGTGCCCGCAATCTGACGGAGGCTTATTGCGGAGAAGACGCCCTGTAACCGAGCTTTCGGTTGCACGTCAAAAGATCTCCAGGTGGTCGAAATTAATCCTCAGTCCCCCGCTGGGGCGTGCCAGATGCCCTTCGTTGGTTTGGCACGTAAAACTCCCAAATTTGGCTTTTGCACTTACCCTAAAGTAAGATTAACTATAGGCGTTCTGGAACTAGGAACTACATCCTTTCCCAACAAAGCATACCCATTCGCCGCACCTAATTGCTGAAAGAGGTTGCAGCATTTCTTGCGGTTTTCTTTCAAAGCCGATTCTTTTTGTTATTTTACTTGAATGTTCTATTTTGCTTTTTCTCTTTAAGAAGATCTAGAAGTACCACAGGCGAAGAACGGAAATACCATTTTGCGTTAATTTGACGGTCAAGTTTGATGAGTATGATGGGAGTAAACAAAGGAATTGAATTGAAAAAAGTAAAAATACAAGATAAGGCAAGAAATCAACACAGAGAAATAATTTTATGAAAACGTATATGACGAATATAATGAATTTTCATAGCACCTCATGCTGTATATTATCAGAAAACAAACAACAGGTCCGAAAACGCGAAGCGTTCTAGCGTGAAGCGAAGGCCACTTGTAAGAACATCAGTTTTATTCACTCACTGTGCTCGCTGTACTCGGTAAATAAACGGTTCAGCCCTCAACTGCGAACCGGAAAAAATACATTGATGCGAGCTCAATTAAAAAATGATTATTAGAGAGTTTTAGAATTGCGCAAAGACCCTTGCGGCAGCACTGCGTACAACGCACGCAAGCTGCCGACGGAAGGCAAGCGCATACGAAAAAACTTGCAGCGCTATCTAGATGTGCTCCTGCGAACTGCTTCAAACAACCCAAGGCGCGTATTCGGTCAAGCCAATCCAACACCGCGAATCTGCTCGCTTTGCTACGAAGTGCGTGAATCTCTTTCCAGTTGCCTGTTGTGAATGTGTTTTTTATTTTTGTTTTAGGACTCTGCGACCAGCAGTTCGATTTATGGTTCGCTCCAGTGTGCTGTGGGATCCCTACTACCTTATGTTGGCTTCGTCATTTGCTTGGAAGTATACAAGCAATATGTCGTACTGCTCGCGTACCGACCGCATGGTAAACACCTTTTTGCGTTGGACGGCGTCGCCAACGTTCTTGGCTATCGACAGCCATCTTTGTGGGCGCTCGAAAGGGTTCGTCGCGTTGATTTCTTTGAGGAGGTTGTGGGTCGCCTGCGAATACCGCCCGATCAGGCCGAGTTCCGAGGAGCTCCGAGGAAGTCACACGGGGAAGCGCTACCGTTTGGAAAAGCTTTAGTCTGTACTTAAGTTCAGAGTCTGATGAAGAGGATGGCCAAGGCTGTCTAGTAGTTCGGGTCTTCTGTTGGAGGCCTTGCTCGGCACCGGCTCTTTCGTCTGTCTCCAGATCAGAACTCCGCGTGTCCTCGCCCGCCACGAGCCTCGCCCTTTTTCCCTTCTTCTTTTTCTCTTTCTTCCACAAGGTTGAGGTCATCTTCAATGGTGAAGCGAACCCATACAACGCGCGTAGTGCTTCCACTGGTTTGCCTCACCGCCGCCATTTTTCAAACTGGAGATAGTCTCTCGCTCTCCCGTGCGCGACGAGAGCAACGAGAATGGCACGCAGGAGACCGCTACGTACGCTCGCAAAAATCGATTGCGAGCGTACGTACGCATAGCTCGCTGCAGTCTGTACGTATGGCGCATGCGCAGTGTGGAGGTCGCAGCGTTAACGCTAACGTAGGGGTTTGCGTTTGCTCCTATACGCAATACTATTGCCTCGTATGTATTTCTAGCGTATACGCCCGGCAGATGTTACTACCGCAACAAAGATTTAGAGTAATTCACAAGCGATTCTTCACAGATAAGAAGACTAGTGTCCTTTCTGATTAGAGACGAGTCTCAACCGAACCATGACGCAACAGTCGTGACCAATCCCTGCCCCGCGTTCGCCTCCTTAAGGTGACGTTGCAAAATCAGCACTACGGCCATCTTATCCAGTTGGTGTTGCACTAAGGCAAGCTCGTCCGAACATTGGCGGCGAGAGCTAAACATAATGTCTGCGCCTGGCATTCTATTGAGGAAGCGAGAATTCGAACGTTGAAAAGTGAACACCTGTGTTCAAAGCAGGGTGCGCGAACATCTCGCGCATTCTGCTTACGAGGGTGCGACAAATATGGTTTAATGCTGGATTTAAGTAGGTGTACATGAGTCGTTTGTGACGCTTGATGCATGTCGCTTCTTGTTTAAAACTTTGCTATCAAAGCTAACCTCCTGTAGACTGAAGCAGAGGAACGTCATTCGTGGGATACGTGAAAAACAAGAAATGTCAAACGACTGTAGTCAACCGTTTGGCCCCTGGTATACCTACAGGTTTCGAGAGTGCTCTCTTACTGCTTCTTGTCTAGATTTTGTTGTCACATTCAGGCATCAAGGCATACCATCTCACTTGCCGTACTAATTTGCTTTCGATGTTTCCTCGCCAGTATTGAATTCCTCATTATATCCGGCAAAAGCGTATACAAAATAAATGCAATGAGCAAATTTGGGCGTTATTAAGTTATTTACTTTAGTTAGTAAGGTAGGGTTGCCCAATCGTTGCGCTGCCGCTCTAAAGTTGTTGGCGACTATTATGAACCCTACATCATTCAACTTTCTTATAAACTTAGAATAAAGGCTCGAAAAGCTTGTGGCAGTGGTTTACCCTCGTATATTTATTGTGAGGCAAAGTATTTAATATTGTATAAAATACTACAAAACTAAATTACTGTCCACTTCGTATAGCTGTCGTAGAAACAAACTGCCTCATGATAAGTCGTGGCATCTGAAGGTTTTCCCTTCTACTGATTCAACATGGGTAAAGTTGCTCACAATAATTGTGTAGCAAACTGTTGGGCAATTGTGTTACACGTGAAACATTCAGATATCGCTCCCGAACGTTACCGAGCCCGGTGTCTACGCACACGGCGCTCTTCATCGGAAAACACGTGGTACATAAACTAGATAGCAGTTTCAGGAATGAAGGTACTGGCTCTAGTCGGGTTTTATAGCCTGGCGGTTTTGGAGAACATCCCAAACTCACCGGAATCAGCCAATCGGCATTGATCATGTGACTTTTCCACCAGCCATTAAGTGTTGAGCTTCGCGGTTGATTTTTAGGGGCTTCACTAAGTCTGGCGACCCCCCCCTCGCCTCGCCCCCCTCTCCCGTGCCAAGCCAAAGACGTTTCACATTAAAAGACAAGGACAAGAAAAGAAACACGAAAATTCTTTATCTTTATGTTTTATACAGGTACTTCCTTCGCCATGCGGCACTAACGTAAAGGAAAGTACGAAAAAAAAAACAGGATTAAAAAGGTTACATATTTAGCGCGTGAAAAGAAAGGTGTCATTGGAAGTTATAGTGACCGTGCGTGATAAAAGGGAATTCCAATCACACGTGGTCTCTACAAAAGGACTGTCGTAACACTTCAGCCCTAAATGGAAGCTGTCTCGTTTTTAAGGCTAGGTCATTTCTATGGGATACGTAAAAGAGAGTTTCATATATTTAACCCCTTCTGCGCCAGTTTTTATGTGATAAATATCGTGAAGGAATTTAAAACACAAGGTGCATTCGACGATCACTTAAGAATGGCCATTTTAGCTTGTGTTTAAAGTCCGTCATACTAATTCGCCAATCATAATTTTCTAATACAAACCTTATATTTTTCTAATGTTTTTTTATAGTAAATGAGGTTTAAGGATCTCAGACAACACAGACATAATCGGGGACAAAACGACCATGTGAAACATAAATTGTTTCTTTGAGCAACTGGAATACAAGTAAAAATTTCGGCGCAAAATGCCAAGCATAGGGAGGCCTTCAGCGAAATGTAGTCAACATGGCCATTCCACCGCAGATCGGAAGTGAAATACACACCCAGATGTTTAAATTCATTAACAATTTCTAGGACTCTTCCATTTAGTGAATAACTAAAAGCTGGCGGTAATGCTAACTTGTAAAGGTGACGTGTACAGTTTTTCTTTATGTTCAGAGTCATGCTTCATGACTGACACCATGATTCAATGTTGTCCAAGTATTTTTGCAAAACCAGGCTATCATACGCGTTATTGGTGTCTCTATATACTATACAATATTCTGAAAACATTCTAATGGTCAAACAATCATCAAAAGCAATAATATTTATATTAATAAAAACAAAAGAAACAAAAGTGGTCCCAGAACAGCGCCCTGCGGCACACCTGAAGTAACGTCAACCGTTTGGAATGGGAAGCCATTTAAAACCACATATTGCTTTCTGAACGGCAAATACTCCTGAACTCTTTTGCAAACGTTGTCATAAATTTTATAGGCATGAAACTTAGAAATTAAAAAAATTATGAGGAACGACTTACTAAAATCAAGAAATAAACAATCAACACTCCCTCGCTTGTTAATTGCCATAAAAAGGTAATGACATCATTCAACTAGTGTGCTACATGAATACCCCCGACGGAATTTATGTAGCGAGAGATGCGAAGGTTAAACCCTTTAAGATGAGCCAGGATGTTAATATAAAGAATGTGTTCCATTATCTCGCAAGAAATGCTTGTCAGCGATATCGGTCGATTGTTTCCGACACTGTCTCTAGGACCACATTTATGGCTGGCATTACTCAAGCAAGCTTTCAGTCAGACGGCTGAGAAGATTTGCGTAGCGATTTTTCGACCAATGCCATAATGTATCGACCATAGTCTACGTCTAGTATTGACAGTATGACAGCCGTCTACTTCTACAAGTGACGAAGGCCGTCGCTCGAGCAGATTCCGCCGTTTGTACTTCTTTCCTTCCTTCTTCCTTCCAATACATGTGAGTTGTGAGTGCGCGCCTGTCCGTCGTCTACGTGTTTCTCTCCTCTTTCCCTTTCTTATTGTGAGCAACTTCAACCGTGTTTAATCAGTACCAACTCGCCCAACTGATCAACATATTGCCCTTCTACTGGTTGCTCTGCTACAACTTGTTTTACAACGAAAGGTCTTACTACCGTTCCATCGAGTGTGTGAACGATGTGCAAAATTAGCGTTGCTGAGAAATTGTGAAAATGTGGCTGAAAGTTTAGTGACAAGTTTGAAAGTCTCTTAAAACGTCAATTCGAAAATCTCCACAATGAATTGCTAAAACTGAAATGACTTCAGCTGTGCACTTAAACAACAAGCAAACGAAGTTATTCCTTACATTTTCTTTGGCAAATAACGGGGTACCTTCGAGCCCCAATGGCGAGTAACGACAAACAGTACCTTCGTATTTTTAGTGTGAAGTATATACAGGTGTTTCACGAAAGGTGGACAAATTCGATATATTGAAAACTACGCGTCGCAACAAAAAAAGGCTTGTGTCGTTTTAGTCCTAGACCAGGGACCTATTTAGGAAAATTATTAAAGTTTGGGATAATTAGGTTGTTAATAATTTTTGCGTAATTAACTTTTTAATATTGTGTTTAAGGGCATGGTTTCAATTAGAAAATTGCTCAGCATCATCGAAAAACACTAAATCAACAAATTGCAGAACGACAGAAGGCACGCGAACTATTTTACGGCTTTCTAAAAAACCGCACAAATTCGACGGGTTTTTAAGTTTCGGTTTACTATCGGAGCGCATCTCGGCCCCGGCGGCACCGCGCCCCGTGGAGAGATAGTGCATCCAACCTCTGCTGCGCTGTCATCGCGCGACGCAGCAGAGGCTGGTTGCACGTTCTCTCCATGGGGCGCGGTGCCGCCGGGGCCGAGATGGGTTTTAGAGACAGCGAAGGATAAGTGGATTTCAAGACAGTAGAGATTACCAAGCAAAGATTAAGTGAATGATGGCAGAAAGCGAGAGAAGACTAGGTATTTTCTTATTAACTGATGGCAAGGGGGTTTTATAGCCTCACTTTCTTTTCAGTGCGGAGTGAATATAGCTTTCACATTTAAATATTCTAAGCTTAAATGGTAAAACTAAATGGCTAGGTGGCGTAAGCTACCGCCCGATTCAAAGGGCTTAGCCGGATTCATCCATCCATCCATCCATCCAGATGCGCTCCGATAGCAAACCGAAACTTAAATACCCGTCGAATTTGTGCGGTTTTTCAGAAAGCCGTAAAAAATGCTTCGCGTGCCTTCAATCGTTCTGCAGTTTGTTGATTTAGTGTTTTTCGATGATGCTGAGCAATTTTCTAATTAAAACCATGCCCTTAAACACAACATTAAAAAAGTTAATTACGCGAAAATAATTAACAACTTAATTATCCTGAACTTTTATAATTTTCCTAAACAGGCCCCTGGCCCAGGACCAACACTAAACGAGCCTTTTTTGTTGCGACGCATAGTTTTCGAAATATCGAATTTGTCTACCTTTCGTGAAACACCCTGTATATTGCGACGCGCGTCGCCGAGAGCGCGTGCGTGGCCGAATGGTTGCCGCGCTTGACTGTCGCGCGGAAGGTCTAGGTTTGATTCCAGTCAGCGGAATGTAATTTTATTTATTATTTCAAATTGGCGTTCTCGTAAGTTCGAGATCATTTTCGTCTGATCGAGTTCCGAATGTTCTACGTGCCGACAGTTCTACGCCGATTGTTCCAGATAGTCACGAGGGTACATAAGGGACTCCGCATGGCAAGCGGAGTCAGTCTCGCGCCAGCGCTCGATCCTGCTGTTTCGCCAACATCGACGCCGGCGACGCTACCTTACTTCTATTTTGTTTTGGGTACAAGTTCTCCCCATTAAACGTTTAGTTTCTTCACTTATTTTTGCCTCATCATTTGTCATTCGTGACAATGTACTGCTGGTCAGTGGAGTGAAAATGGTCTTCTAGTACGTATAGACGTGATAGAAAATCAAAATGTCCACATGCCATTTCGTTTTGCTTAATGTTCGTAACCATGAATAATGATGAAAGCAGAAATTATTCAACCTGTGTTTAATTAAGCAACCACTCTTTTTTACGGTGGTAGCTGCTATGGAAACGGCGTCCTTTGTTGATGTTGTAGTTGTTGAAGATGCTGTAGGGCGTTGGATGTTGGCGAAGTGGGGCGAAGGATGTCCGTCGTTAATTTTGCCAAATCCTAGAAAAAGATTGCCCGCCGCACGCGGGAGTCAAACCTAGATGGGTCCGCTGCGTGCGAAGCGAAGGCTTTACTAAAGAGCAGTGTTGGCGGTGACGCGTTACAAGTAACGAAGTTACCGGTAACGCGTTGCTTTTTTCGGTAACGTCTAACATACTCGTTACTTTTTCAAACAGTTACGGCTAACGTACTGGTTCCTTTTTCAAACAGTTACGGGTAACGTACTCGTTCCTTTTTCAAACAGTTACGGGTAACGTACTTACGTTACTTCTTTCCAGTAACTGGTAACGGAGTTATGTTACTTGTTGCTTTTTCTTCCCAAAACATGAAAGAGTACACTTCAATTTTCGTTTCTGTTTTTACATACTGTGGGGGAAAAGGAGCCGCACGTCACGTGGAGAGACGGCGTCGCTAGCGGGGAAGAAGACAAGGAAGGGGAGAGAAAAAGAGAAGGCTCGTGGCAAAACGAAGCGCGGGGAGAGCGAGACCAGGACCCAGGGCGAAAGGTTGAGGACGTCGAGCCCACAGAAAAGAGCCGCACCACTGCCAGCCTCGACCGAGATAACTTGCGCTTCCAACGTGAGGCCCGATCAGTCTGCTGTTGTTTTTGTTCGCTCGCAGATAGTCCCATGAACCGTAATTTCTATCCTTAGGATTTTCGTTTATATTTTTAGAATTTGTGATATTCCGCTGGACCCCAGTGTCTAACGTTCTGCCGCCATGTCCAGGTCTCGGAATAAGACCGCCCTGCCCGAGGCCTCAACCCGGTCAGTGGCGGACATTGACTAGGACGCAGGAGAAGGCACGAGTGGGCAAGCGAGCGTTGCGGCAGCGCTACAGCCTCAAATTCCAGCAGTGAACACAGGAGACGTCAGCGAACTAATGCACGCCATGACGGCGATGTTCGCGACGTTTTCTAGACAGATGGGTTTTGCCCCAGGAACGGTGAATCCTGCATCTATGCCAGTGCCCCGCCCGCGGTTGACTTATTCGGGCTACTCAGACGGAACATCGGTGACACGATTTCCTGCAGGATCTAGACGCGTACATTGCCGCGTTGGGCGCGTCAGATGAAGCGGCCCTGGTACAGATCGTCCCAATCACGTTAACGGCGAACGCAGCACATTGGAAACGAATGCAGAGGCCATTCCTTTCGATGGCAGATTTCTGGGTACGGTTCAGGGAGGAATTTCTGCCTCCTGACTATGAGAGGCGGATCAGAGATGAGCTAGCAAGCCGTACTCAACATCCGCACGAAAGCCTCGTAGAATACATCCACGCTCTCTAGGAGCTCTAATCCAGAGCCGAACCTACAGCGTCAGACGCAGAAAAGGTAGCTAGGGCGATCCACCGGTGTCACACTCGATTTAAACCCTACCTGCACAGACGTGATTTCGCTGATCTGGAAACACTTACCAGACAGGCGCGCACCATTCAGGCGAGCTTGCTCGCCGAGTTGCAGTATCGCCCCCTCCACGCGCAGCGGAATCTCTGGAGTCGGGTTGAGCCTGGAGAGGACGAGGCGCGGGAACTTTGGACGACTCACGCACTCCGTACGTGGCCGTTACAGAACATAGGAGTGGTGGAACTGCTGTGCCCGCACCCTGGATCTTTTGAAAAGAGGCACAGAACAGCCAACGAGGACTCTTGCAGGGCTCATCCCCGTAGGAGAGGCGGCACCGCCGACCAACGCGGAGTCGCGAATCATTACGAGGGTTGCGGGAACTACAATGACCTTCGGCGCGGTACTGCATCCCGCGGCTGTAGCGGCGGACGGTCAGCACATAATGGCAAGGGACAAGGCTGGTGCTATAAATGCAATCAACTTGGGCATATCAGGCGTCAGTGCACATGGACGGCAGCTCCCCCTATGGGTCTGAGAGAAACGGCAAAGGCCGGCGCCACTAGTTGGACTTCCCCACTGACAGCTGCCGGCCGCTGCCGAGGCCCTCACCAGTCTGCCAACGGGGCTGGAGTTGCGGTCAGCGACCGGTTGGTGTCTGCCCCGTCAGCATGTCGGACTCAGGGTTTGACATCTGAGAAGGGGCCGTACGTGCGCAACGAAATCGGTGGTAACATTTACTACGCACTAATTGACACCGGTTCGGCCCTTTCCCTAATAGGCGACAGCCTGCGAGGACTGCCGTCAAAGAGCACTTCACGTGCGGGAAGTTTCCGGCGCGCTGCGCTTAGCAGCGGGATCGGCTAAGGCGGAAAGCGCAATACGCCTTCACCTTAGCCTCGACGGCAGACGAAGGAGGCAGCGTTTTCTCTATCTGCCAGACATGCAAATTCCTCTGATCTTAGGACAGGACTTCGTCTGCCCGGAGGGGATTATTATAGACTTAAAGAATCACGGGTACCACTCTAATTCGTTTACATCCCATACTCCTTTGCCGTCTCACCGAGTTTCGTTCAGGGCATAGAACGCTCACTCGCCGGATCACGAGAGAAGCAGACATTGGCGGCGCGAGTCGTATAGATAAACGTTGAAGTGATTACCACTTCTTACAACGGGCCGGTAGAACAACGGCGGAGACTAGCAGACGCCTTGCATCGACGCGCAGCTATGTTTACCGAGAGGCCGGTACTTACAAACATTTTACAACATAGGATTGGCACAGGTGATGCTAGGCCATGGGGTTGTGATCCCAGACTGCTGAGTGCGCACAAGCGAGCTCTCCTAGATAAGGCTCTCGATGAGATGATATACACAGGGGCCGTGCGGCCGTCACAAAGCCCCTGGGCTTTTCCGGTAGTCTTAGAGCCAAACAAAGACGGCACCGCTCGCCTCTGTGTTGAGTACAGACGACTTAATGAGATGACACAAAGGGATTCATATCCCTTCCTATATATTGAGCCCATCATGTACTCGTTGGGTAGCGCGAGGGTTTTTACTACTTCGGAATTCAAAACAGCGCGAAAGACGACGACCAGACAAAGAAGTGACACGGACGCAGCGCTGTGTCCGTGTCACTTCTTTGTCTGGTCCTCGTCTTTCGCGCTGTTTTTAATTCCGAAGTATGTACCAACTCGTCCAAGCCTCAATTTTAGCATAGTTTTTACTACCCTGGATTGTAGCACAGGCTTTTCGCAGATCCCGGTAGCAACAGACGATGTCCTGAAGACGGCGTTCACCTATTACAGGGGTCTGTTTGAGTTTATCCGCCTTCGTTCGGATTGCCTAACTCGTCATCGAGTTTCCAACGGTTGATGGACATCGTGCTGGAGGACGCGAAGTTCAACATTGCCACGGCATACATGGATGATGTCGTCGTATTCTCAAAGTTATCCGAGTAGCACCTATCACACCTTGAGATCATCTTAAGCAGGATGAGCAAGGCGGTATTAACGATTAATCTAAAGAAGGTACAGCTCGCGCCCTCAAGAGCCAACCATCTGGGTTTTATCGTAGATGAGGGTACCTTGAGGCCAAACGAGGATGAGTTGAGGGATCTTTTTGATTATTCATCCACCGCGCGACGCTAAGAGCCTTCAAAGGTTCCTTGTGATTGTCGGTTTTTATTGGCAGTTTATTCCAGGGCGCGCACGGTCACTGAACCTGCTGCTCCACAAAGGCTCGATATGGGCCTGAGGCCGAGAACAACAGGTAGCTTTCTCTTCCCTCACAAAGGCGATAGCATCCACAGCTAGCCTGTGCCTGCCAGATCTTAACCGTCCGTTCGTTGTACAGTCGAACGCGAGCGGCTACGGCGTCGGTGCGGTGCTATTGCGAGAACATGACGGACAGCTGCACCCGGTAGCATTCGCCATCATAGCCTTTACTCCGCCAGAACGCAATTAGAGCGTGACGGAAAAGGAGGGGCTGGCCGTCATATTGCTCTAAAGAAGTTCGACTTGTATTTCAACGCGACCACTTTTGTTATTCAGACAGACCACGCCGCTATAAACTGGATTCAAATGTTGAAGAAGCCGGCTTGGAGGTTAGTTCGGTGGGCACTCACCCTGCAGCGATACTCCTATACTGTTGAGTACCAAAAGGGCTCTTCCAACAGGGTTGCAGACGCACTTTCTCGGCGCCCCATGATAGTGGTTGGAAGGAGAAGATGCAACCCGGGGATCGCGAGATACGAGTTTCCCTCGCGGCCGCTCATAAGCGAGACAGCAGGGAGCGAATGATGCAACAGGAGCTCGTCGCAGTGTTAGGAGGCCGCACAAGGGAACAAATGATCGTGGTTTGGGGTGAAGTGGTGAGCAAGGATGAGCTTGTCGAGGCCCAAAAGGCAGATGGTTTTAAGTCTGCGGGTGTTGGGGGAAATTGCGGAAATGACAAGCAGCACCGGGAACGCTGGCGATCAAGTTAACGAACGTATTGATTAATACCTGCTGGACCAAGCGGGCCTATTGCTCCGCTACATCCCAACAATCAATGAGGAGGAGGAGAACGACTCTTCGTTCAGGGCGGTAATTCCTAGGAGGCTACGGAGGGGGTTTATCGGATACTTGCACGATTCGGCTCTGGCTGGTCATGGCAGTGGCAGCAAGACTTTTCAAAAGTTATGTCGCGTCGCGACCTTGCCGGAGATGAGGCAGGCCACACTTCGATACGCCCGTAGCTGCCCACACTGCCAGAAAGCGAAGCCGGGAGGGGAAAGCCCCAGGCCTGATGTAGCCTGTAGTGAGTCAATTACCGTAGGAGATGGTGGCTTGCGACAGCATCGACCCACTACCAAGAAGTCCCGTAGGTACCAGTATGTATTGGTGATAACCGATAATTTCTCAAAATGGGTGAAGTTAAATCCGCTGAGGAAGCCGGTTTCGGAGCGCATCTGGGAGAAGTTGTTTGAAACTTTCATGCGCTTCGGCACACCCACATGTCTCATCAGCGATAATGCTGGTTATTTTACTAGCAGAGTGTTCACTGAGTCCTGCTTGGCGCTAAACATAAAACACAAGAAGGCGACACCGTATCCTCCTCAGACTAATATCACTGAGAGAGTGAGCCGAAACTTGAAGAACATGCTGTTCACACTAACAGAGAGACACAGGGACTGGGACGGACACATTGTCCAGATGGGTTTTGCAATCCGGACGACCGTGAACAGATCAACTGGGCTAACGCCTGCACTTCTTAACTTTAGTAAGGAGCTACCGTCTCCGCTGGAGAACGGGTGACGAAATAACCTAGGTTCAACAGAGCGCGCACTCTCTAAGTACGCGATAGGTTTTAAGAATCGCCTGTCAAGTGCGTTGCACTGCGCAAAAGAGAATCTCGATGCCACAAGGATCGAACAGGCGGCCCAGTACGATAAGAGTAATCGTCATCTGGAGTACAAGGTGGCGGACCTGGTCCTCAGGAGGACCCATCCTTTGAACAGTGCAGCGAGCTTATAGGCAGCCTCGCTTCCTCTGAAGTGGGAAGGGACCTCCGTGGTGAAGGCGCGACCGTCACGTCTCACCTACTGGCTCGCTCGGCAAAATACGAACAAGGAGTCTGGCCCGGTCCACATCACAGACCTAAAGAAGTACAATCCTCGTGATCCGGATGACGATGAACGAGAACTTACCGGATTAAACAAGGTATCTTTCGTTCCGCGTGACTCTCGCGCGCGACCGGCAACGCGTCCTAAGAGCGGTAGCCGAACAGTGTGCGAACCCGTCGGTAAGAGATCCGACAGGGGCTCTGCGCGGCGCTATTTTCTGCGGCTTAGAATTTGATCTAATCTTTCTAAGATGTTAATAGAGCTTGTTCTGCCCAGAAATGCACCCCCGGAGGGACCAGAATAAACGGCGCCATCCAGAAGGGCGACCTTCCACCTCCCGGGACACCGGCGGTGCCAACCGGTTCAGCTCGCAGGGTGGCCAACCCGCTCGGCCGGGAACGAGCCAGCCCAACGCACCGGGTGGCCGACCCGTTCGGCAGGAGACCGGCCAGACCAGCCGACAGGGTGGTCAGCCCTTTGAGCAGGAGACCAACCAGACCGACCAAACCGACCAGACCGACCACACCGACCAGTCCGACCGACAGGGTGGTCAACCCGTTCGGCAGCGGACCGGCCAGACCAAAAGACAGGGTGGTCAACCCGGTTGACAAAGAACAAGGCGGACCAAGCAGCAGGGTGGTTAACCGGGTTTGTAGAGGCGGGGTGAGCATTCTCGACCTCGACCACGTCAATGGAGGCAGGGCGGCGGAGACGCGGAATACCGGGGAAGTCCGAGGGACCAGGCGGGCACACGGCACTCGAAGCGGAGTGGACCTGTCTACGCCAGGGGAACCAGTTCGGCGCAAGCCCCCTTGACACACCGTGGCCACCTGGATAGCCCAAGAGGGCCAAGATGCCGTCCACTTTGTGTCGAGGTTGCCCTGGCGAGACCACCCCCGACCGAACCCGTCTCGAGCGGACACCCAAGTCCCGCAGCCTTTCCGGGGGCATACGCTGCCCCGTTTCTCGCTTCCCGACGACCACCCAGACGCCTGCTATCTGTGCCAGGTCCCTATCGTCCACCAGGTCACGCACGAGGCCAGCCGCCGACATACCGACCTCTTATAGAAGATGGAACTCCCCGCCTGCGTCGCAGCGGCAAAACAACTGCTTCGCCGGGATGGGTCAGATCTCCTGGCTCCAGCAGCTCATCGTTAGCCAAGCCACGGAAGCCGGAGTCCTGCCTCTGATTAACTGCTCGTCAACGGAGCCGTCGCCGAAGACCTGGTGCTCGGCCCTCCCCGAACACCCACCGGTCCCACCGGTGCCGGCCCCCGTTCGACAACTACGGCTCCCCTCCGCGTCCACCACCTTTAGCGACGCGGAGGTGAACGAGCTGGAGGAGTACTTCACCAGTAACCAAGTGACTCCGGATGCTCCAGACCACCCCGGAATTCGAGGCTTGAGGGGGGGGGGGGGGACAAGGGGCCACACGGCACGTGGAGAGATGGGCGCCGCTAGAGGGAAAGAAGAGAAGGAAGAGGGAGACAGAAAAGACAATGCTCGTGGCGGGACGAAGCGCGGGGAGAACGAGACCAGGTCCCAGGGCGAAAGGTTGAGAATAACGAGCCCACAGAAACGAGCCGCACCACTGCCAGCCTCGACCCATAACACCAAGCCATGCAATTTCTTTTAAATTTTGCGGTATTCTTTTTGTTAGTGTTTAGTTAGAACCGTATAAAAAGATCAGGAACTTATGTTTAGTTTCTGCATGAACATAATGTTTCTTGGAATATGACGTTTATGCATACCCATAACATCAAAACAGTTAAACGTGTTAATTCGTATTGAAAAATTAACGCAATAGTAACCTGCGTTACTTTGTATCGGTAACGGTAAAGCGTTCCTTCTATTTGTAAGTAACGTATAACGGTAACTCGTTACTTTTATTTGCAAGTAACGAGTAATGTATATCGTTACTTCTTTTCGGTAACGCCTACAAAACTGCCACAAAACTACGCACAAACTTTTTTCAATATTTTTTTTAATTTTCAGATTTAAATTATACGAACATACATCTATTAAGTACGATGACTTTCGCCGAACCTACACAATGACATATCTCATTGCGGACAGAGACCTATCCATGTACATACACCAGCCAAACCTTGACTAGCGTAAAGTGGTCAAAAACAGTTTAAAGTAACCAGGACCTCCATTACTGGCAGTCAAGCAGGTCTTTCTTCAAGAGTGCTGTGAACTTCCGTACTTTTTTCGGATGCTTTGAGAAAAATAGCGACATACTGACCGCGCGGCAACGCCTGTATGCTGTGCAGCCATACGACTCAGCCAAATACTGTAGACGCAGATGACCATGATTGAATCATAAGGAACAGTGTCAGTGTTCCTGACTGGTAAGAAATGTATTACGCATGCAATTAACGGGAGGTCTCTTTTCAAGGTTCGCCAGAGAACGTTTCAATAAAACATAGCGCACCAGCAATCCAGGAACACGTGCTCAATAGTTTTGGGTTGTTTACACAACAAGCAATTCACGGACCATAAAACAAACACACCCTTCTCATGGAGTAACGTTTTAAACTTGAGTGTCACGCTGTGTAATTAAAGAAAAGGTCTTTGTGCTTGCCGGGATTATAATTTTCTTTTCGCGACAAAGTACGTGTAGACCGAGGTATGCAATGTATAACATTCTATGCATTAGTGTCGCAAAAGGCAAATCAATTAAATCCTCCGTATGACGTTATCGCGCAACACAGCACAATTATTCTACATAAAAACGCGCTGCTAAAAGTCTATAGGCGCCCACCAATTATTTTAAGCATTATGGCGCACCGTGCATTCACGAGGGCGCCTATCAAACCATTTAGCCGTCTTGGCCGCGAGGCAGCTATTTAGTTGCCTCGCCTCAGACACGATCACATGGTCGTGTCGCCGCGGGGTCGATCGGGATCTCGAATTCGGCTCCCGACGTGCCGCTTTCTCTCCTAGCCACTGGATGGCGCTGCAGGCGCCCCATGGCGGGCGAGGAGAAAACCTCCTCGCCCATCGGTCGATATTGTCGGGTAACCGGGAGGCAAGAGTCTCTGAGGATTCCGGCCGGCGCTCAAGAAAGGCGAGTGCTAGCAACTGCTCTCGGGCAATAGCGGGACACGAGGCCTAGGGGCCCTCTTTGTGTTAAGCTTTGGGCTTAACGTACGTTTGTAAATATTTGAGTAATGTCGCGTGTGTTTGTAGTATAGATTGAGTGTTTTGTAACGTTGTGTTTTTATGTGCCAATAAATGGGGAGCGGAATCCCGCTCCCGTGAAAGAACCAGGCTGGACTCGGGTTGTTGACGGACCACGTGGGGAACGGCGTATCGGCGGCGGTACGTGAATTCCCACAGCATGCACTCATTGGCCCAGTTTCTCCGCCCCTAGATGATACCCTAGGGTCAGGCGAGGCCACAGACAATTGAACCTGAAAAATCAGCCGTAAAAAGGGGTCACTTTGATCGCGTAGAAAAATTAAGTGATTAACAACTTGGCAGACTTGTGACTATCTTAAGTACACTACTAAAGATACTCTATTTCAAATACTTTTGGTGGTATTTTTGCTATCTTGAAAATACATTTAGTCTAGAGTATTTGCTACTCTATCTGAATTACATTTCTCACTATCTTGTACTCAGTATCTCAAATATATTTTGCAACCTTGCTAAAAACTATTTCGCGCGAACAATCTTCGGAAGTAGGGATCGTCAGACTCCAGGCTGGAGCTGAACCGATGACAAACTTGGCGCCAGGCGAACGAACACAGAACAGGAACTAAGGCGCGAGCAAAACTCGGTCTCCAAATGCCAACAAAAGACCAAATGGATTGCTCCAAGTACACCGACCACTATGAATCCTCTTGTCCTCCGGTCCATTTTTTTTTAAGCTGATTTCGAATTAGTTTTGCGTTTGGGGCCAGCAAATTTCTGGTGAAGTCATCCTGTCTTTACACTCAGAGCTCACCTTTTCTCTGGAGTTAGTGTGGTTTCATCAAGGGAGGATTGTGACGCCAACGCTCGGTACGATTAAAATAAACTATTTTCGTAAATCGCCGGTTCGGGGGTTCCAGAATGAAAGTGTCCGAAAACTTTTTTATGCGAGCACAGGGACTCCCTCAACTAAAGAAGTTAGATCCTACTGGCTTTATTGAGCTGCAGTGACCTAGATCAGGCTTCCCCAAAGCTATTTGTGTGCCTATTGTGGCTTAACGTTTGCTCCAAAATTTGTTCAAAAGCGCTCCTTTCATCTTCTTCGGAGTGCGTGCATTGTTTCATGCTCAAAATCCTCGAAACGAGTTTACTGCCAGGTGGAGTCATTTATGAACTAGTGGATTCTGAATCTGGAATCCTGACCATTTTGACCTCAATTTGTCAAGATGGTTTGAACAGGTGCAAAAGGGGCTGGAGAAAGGGGTTTGGGAACGATGTTGTGAAGACTCTCCAGTGTTTCCCTCATCGCTAGAAATGTGTGCCTTCGTATCCTTGCGCCATCTCTTGGCGGGTTACGGCAGCGCTCCCATAGAAACCTATGCGTTCATATACAAATATGGCCACAACGCCGAAACGTTACGCTTTGAACAATTGGCCATGCAAGTTGCAACTACTCTATTCTATCATGTACCGCTATTCTTGCGCAAAGAGTTCAAGATGATGACGTGGAAACTGCAGTTTCCTCAGTCAAATAAACTTTTTGATGCATTGTCACTACGGATAGTATCCAAGTTAATCGAAGTCGACAGTTTATTTTTGGCTATAAACATATCGTTATGATTGTAAAAAATACATAGGATCCCTCCCCGATATTACGGCAAAATCTGTAGTGTCTAAGATGTGTATTACATTTGTAGAGCGACATAATTCGGAGGAAGCTCGCACCAATTTTGAAAAACCCCGAATTTCAAACGAGCTCAACTTAAAAGTAAAGAAAGATACAATATTTGCCATTCGACTCTGTTAAACCACGAGAATCGATATTGTGCTGGGTACATTTTCTTTTACTCAAATTTATTTTCTTAGATTCCAAGACCAATTGGGCAAACAAGGTTGATTCATTCTCGTTTAGACGTTTACGATCATTTCCAGTATTCTTCTACTGACATAAATACGCCAAAAAACAAAAACAACTGTCCGTATTCCGATAATATAAAATTATAAAAAGTTTTCAAAATTATTTCACTCATTAATATTGTTATGTTATTATAAGAGTGGCTTTTTTATTGTAAGGAATGGAACCGCTACGCGGAATAAATGATTTATAAGAGGATGATCGTTCCTGTGAAATTAACATCCAGATGTCAAAAGTGATATTTAGGTACGTACTAAAATGGTATATAAAATGAATGATCCCAATCGCCCTTAACACAAACAGCAAACAAAAAAAACAAAAAATCGGGAAAAGAGCGTATTGAAAAATCCGACTTGATATCACATTGTTCGAAGAAGGCTGAAGTCTAAGATTTTGCAAAAGGAGACACTTGTATTCGGTGGCCTTAAAGTTTGTATTTCGTACACAATTAAGAATTAGGCCGACCTCAAATAGTTTCTGGACGAGGCGCGCTTGCACAAATTTGGAATGATGAAGGAATGCCTAAAAACAGTCAAACCATGTCCGCTTTGAGACAAGCTTTCTCAAAGGTGGTTCAAATGAGAGGATTTGCCGTAGCAGCGGCTTGTAGCCGAGGGCCCTAAATTGAGTATTTTGTCAACAGTTAGGAACTCGTCTAATCTCAAAATGTTCCTGGATGAGACGCGGCTGACCGAATCGGAAATGATGAACGAATGCCTGAAAGTACTCGAACCATGTCCACTTGGGGACAAGTTTACGAATATGTGGCTCACTTCAGAGGATTTGCCAAGGTAGCACCTTATTATCCAGGGCCGTAAATGTCGAATTTTATCACCAGTTAAGCTCTCGGCCGACTTCAAAAAGTTCCTGGATGAGGCGCGTGTGACCAAATTTAGAGAAATTAAGCGAAGGCCTAAAAATAGCCGAACCATCCTCACCTTCAGTGTGGTTTTCTAAAAAAAAATAGTTTTCGAGTACTTGACATAGTACCAGAATAAGCTCGAGGGCTGAAAATTTTATATTCTGGCTTTATCTGGGAACTGGGTTGTCCTCAAAAAGTTCCCTGAGAGGCGCGGATGCCAACATTTCAAATGATGAACGAATGGCTAAAATCGCCAGATCCATCTCCACTTTGGGAAAGATTTTTTTCAAAAATAATTTAGTTTGGAGTACTTGCTATGGTACCAGGATAGGTAAGAGGGCTTTTAATTTCAAATTCTGTCTTTAGCTGGGAAGTAGGTTGCCCTGAAAGAGTTCTTTGGCGATTGGCGGGTCCGCAAATTTGAAAAGATAAAAGAATGGGTAAAAACTGCAGAACCATCCCCACTTTGAAACCGTTTTTTTTTTCAAAGAGGAATCATTTTCGAGCATCTGCCATATCACTATGATGGGCTTGAGGGCTCTATGTTTTATATTCCGCCTTTAGCTGGGAAGTGGGTTTTCCTCAGAAAGTTCCCTGGCGAGGCCAGGGAACTTTCTGGAGAGGGGGCAAAATTTCAGAAGATGAACGAATTCGTAAAAACAGCCGAACCATCCCGAATTTGAGATGGGATTTCTGAGAAAGGATTCATTTTTGAGCTTTTTCCATGGTACCAGGATGAACTTGATGGCTCTAAATTTTATACTCCGCCATTAGTGTTCTGTACCCACCAGGAGCGCCACTCTCGGAGCGACCCCTGTTCGAGAGTAGTATGCGCGCCATGTTGTTTGTGTGTTGCTACTAGGACTTTTCCCTGCTGCCGCCTTTTGCGCGGCTGCAACATTAAATCACTACTGGAAACCTTCTCGCATACAAGTTCACTTCCCTGCTCTCCATCCAAGTAACGGAACGGACAGGACTTAACAGTGGCGACGAGGATGCACGGTATCGTCTAAGTGCTTACGTTCAAGCATTGTTACAAGTTCATCGGGACAATGACGTCCACGCTAGGCCAGATCGAGCCTTTTGATACGTCCACGCCAGATAAATGGGACTCCTACGTCTCGAGGTTCAACTTCTTTCTGGATGCAAACACAGTGGCGGGAGACAAGCGTCGGTTGGCGGTGTTCTTCAGCGTGTGCGGCGCGGACACGTTTGATTTACTTCAATCGCTCGTAGCCCCGGAGGCGCCGCAGTCGAAAACGCTTGCCGAGGTGTTCGAGGTGCTCAAGGCTCATTTCTCACCGCAGCCATCAGAAATAGTCCGCAGAAACACATTTTACAAGCGGAACCAAGCCCCGGAGGAGACAGTATCTTCTTACATCGCCGAGCTCCGACGCCTGGCCCAGCACTGCAATTTCCCCAACCTGGAAGAAATGCTCAGGGACCGTCTCGTCTGCGGACTCCGCGATGAGCGCCTGCAGAACCGACTGTTCGCAAAGAAACAGTTGACCTTTTGCGTGGCCCAGGAGGAGGCTCTGGCGGCAGAAGCGGCCGCGAAAAGCACGAGGGTTGTCCGACAGTCTGAAGAGAATGACCCTGCCGCAACCGTTCCCGCGACTAACCAAGTGAAATGTCAGAAACCGGCCGCGTTCGGGCAGACGGAACCGCAGGCTACGATGTACGGCACGTGCTACGGATGTGGAGGTGCGCACCTCCGCGCCGACTGCCGATTCAAGAACACACAGTGCAGGGCATGCAAAAGAACCGGCCACATCGAACGAGTCTGCCGCGCCGGCAGCTCGAGTGGCCAGCAGCGAAACCTGCCGTTTCGACAGCCACGGAATTCGAGAGCAGCATACAACGTAACCGCTTTGCCTCATGACGAGTGCTACTACAGCAACCACGTCGGCGCAGGAGGATCAACGGCGCCTTGCAAGCTACGAACAAAGGTGTCCATTGAGGGCCAGATTTGCGATATGGAGGTGGACTCTGGATCGGATTTCTCGATCCTCACCGAGGAGACATTCCGCCGTCTCCAGCAGTGCGGTGGAGAGCTGGTGCTGACTGACTTTTCTTCGACGGTGGTTGATTATCAGCTGAGCCCAGTGAACGTTGTCGGGGCTTGCAGCGTGCACGTGGAATACAAGGAGTTTGTGGGCCCGCTCACGGTACTGGTAGCAAGGGGCACCCGCACCAACCTACTGGGAGTTGACTGGTTTCGACCACTCGGCATTGTCATCGCGGGTGTCTCCCAGATCGAGAAATTGACAGTCGACACCGTTCTCTCAGAGTTCAGTGAGGTTTTTGAAGACGGTTTGGGGAACTATGTGGGACCACCAGTCTCCCTGCACCTGGATTCCAGCGTTCCGCCAATTCGCCTGAAAGCTCGGAGGCTGCCTTTTGCAATTCAGCCGAAGGTGGAAGAGGAGTTGGACCGCCTCGTTCGGCAGGGAGTCCTGGAGCCTGCGACGCAGCCGACGTGGGAAACCCCCATAGTGACCGTACTCAAGAGCAATGGCGACGTTAGGATATGCGGAGACTACAAGTCCACAATAAACAAGGCTCTCAAGCAACACCCGTATCCGATTCCCGCTGTGAGTCATTTGCTGTCATCATTGTCGGGGGGCAAGTGCTTTGCAAAATTAGACCTTGCGCAGGCCTATCAACAACTATCAGTTGATGAAGTGTCAGCTGATGCTCAAACAATCGCCACACATCGTGGGGCATACCGGGTGAAGAGGCTGCAGTATGGTGTAAGCAGTGCTCCTGGAATTTTCCAGATGTTAATGGATGGCCTCCTCAAGAACATTCCCGGAGCAGTTACATACTTTGACGACATTCTCATTGCTGCTGCTACACAAGGGGAGCTGGCCTCTCGACTTCGCGAGGTGCTTCAGCGTTTCAAGGATGCCGGCCTCCGGGTGAAGAGAGAAAAATGCGTAATCAATGTGCCTGAGGTTGACTTCCTGGGTTTTCGTGTGACTGCTGCCGGCATCTTCCCCACAGAGGCAAAGGTTGCAGCAATCCACGAGGCACCTCCCCCAAAAAACAAGCAAGAGTTGCAAGCGTTCCTTGGCTTGCTCAACTTCTATCACAGTTTCTTGAAGGGCAAGGCTACAGTTGCGGAGCCCCTCCACCGACTCCTGGACGAGAAGACAGTGTGGACCTGGGGAAGGAGGCAGCAAACGGCATTTGATGCGGTGAAGAGCCTCCTTTCCTCAAACACAGTTTTGACACACTACGACCCAACCAAGCCTGTGGTCCTGACATGTGATGCTAGCCCTGTGGGTATTGGGGCAGTGCTTAGCCACAGGCTGGACGACTCCAGGGAGGTGCCCATTGCATTTTACTCGCGTACCCTATCAGAGGCGGAGCGCAACTATGCACAGATCGATCGTGAGGCGCTGGCTATAGTGTCGAGCGTGAAGAAATTTCATGACTATCTCTACGGTCGTGAGTTTGTGATTGTAACCGATCACAAGCCTCTCCTGGGAATCTTTGTGCCTGACAAGGTGACCCCGCCCATTCTGTCCCCTCGAATGCTCCGATGGTCCATCCTTTTGAACGCCTACAGCTACACACTGGTCCATCGTCCGGGGAAGGAGGTCGCCAACGCTGATGCACTCAGCAGACTGCCTTCGCCTGCAACTGTCTGTGCACCACCACCGTTACTAGAGGTCTTCATGCTGGAGTTGTCTACAAAGCCTCCTCTGCAGGCCACAGACATTGCTGTTTTGACGCGGCGAGACCCTGTGCTGTCTCGTGTTCTGAGCTGGGCACTGGGGGGTTGGCCTTCGGAGCGTCTGGGTGGCGAGTTTCAGGCCTATGAGCAGAGGCAGCATGAGATCTCGGTGTACAAGGGGTGTGTTCTGTGGGGTAACAGAGTTGTGATCCCCACTGAAGGACGAGCTGAGGTACTGGAGGCACTGCATAGTGCGCATCCAGGGATCGTCCGCATGAAGGCCCTCGGCCGCAGTTACGTGTGGTGGCCGAAGATGGACTCTGACATTGAGCACAAAGTGAACACGTGCGGTGCATGCCAGGCATCGAGACCAGATCCCCCTCGGGCCCCCGTGCACCACTGGGAGAGAACGAGGACGCCGTGGTCTCGTCTTCACATAGACTTTGCTGGCCCTTTTCAGGGGCAAACTTTCTTTATTGTTGTGGACTCCTTCTCCAAGTGGCTGGAGGTGATCTCGGTGTCCTCCATGACCAGTGCCACTGTCATCAAGTGCCTGCGTCGCCTTTTCGCAACTCACGGACTACCTGACACGATTGTGTCGGACAATGCAGCACAGTTCGTGTCTGAGGAGTTCAGACAGTTCGTAGCAAGCGGCCTGATTCACCACGTTACATCTGCCCCATTCCATCCAGCCACCAATGGGCAGGCGGAGCGCATGGTTAGAACAACTAAGGATGCTTTGAAGCGAATCATCCAGGGCGATTGGGACCGACGTTTAACGAGTTTCCTTCTTCAGCAGCATGTCACTCCATGCACAAGTACGGGAAGGAGCCCTGCAGAGTTGCTTTTCAACCGCCGTCCCAAGACGCTCCTGGACAGACTGCACCCAGACGGGGTCAGAAACGACCACGGCCAGACCGTCCACACTGAAGACGAGCAAGAGCCAGCACGCAGTTTTTCGTCCGGCGACGCGGTGTATGTGCGGAACTATGCTTCTGGACCACGCTGGGTTCCCGCAGTTGTTGCTGAAGTGTTAGGACCGTTGTCATACCGGACTCGAACACCTGACGGCCGAGAACTGCGGCGACACACGGATCAAATGCGGCGTCGGTATTTGGATTCTGAGCCTACTGAGCAGCCACAGGCTAGCGACGCCTCTAGGCCGCATGACTTTCACACCGACACAAGCCAAACAGCCTCCCGTAGTTCTCGCCATGTCAGACGGCCAGCTTATCTGAATGACTTCGTCTAAAGCGCAAATTGGGGGGAAGGGATTGTTGTGTACCCACCAGGGAGCGCCACTCTCGGAGCGACCCCTGTTCGAGAGTAGTATGCGCGCCATGTTGTTTGTGTGTTGCTACTAGGACTTTTCCCTGCTGCCGCCTTTTGCGCGGCTGCAACATTAAATCACTACTGGAAACCTTCTCGCATACAAGTTCACTTCCCTGCTCTCCATCCAAGTAACGGAACGGACAGGACTTAACAATTAGCTTGGAAGAATCTTGTCCTCAAAAAGTTCCCTGAGGAGGCGCAAGTGCCCAAATAAAAAAAAAAAGATGAACGAATGCGTAAAAACGGACGAACCATCCCCCATTCGAGATCGGTTTTCTAATATCTTATTTTTTAGTATTTCCCATAGTACCACGATGGGCTCGAGTGCTCTACAGTTTATTTTCCGCCTTTTGCTGGGAACTGGGTTGTCATCAAAATGTTCCCTGGTGAGGAGCACGTGCCCACATTTCAAACAATGAACGAATGCCAAAAATTAGCCGAACCATCCCATCTTTGGGACCTGTTTTCTCAAAAGAATTAGCTTTGGAGTACTTGGCATAACACCAGGGTGAGCTCGGGGCTCTAAAGCTTATATTCTGCCTGCAGCTGGCAACTGCAAAGTCCTCAAAAATGTTCCCTGGCGAGGCGCGGGTGCCCAAATTTCAAATGATGAACAAGTGCCTAAAATCAGTCGAACCATCCCCAGTTTGGGATCGGTTTTCTCAAGAATAATTCACTTTGGAGAACTTGCCACAGTACCATGACGAGAGCAAGGGCTATACGTTTTATATTCCGCCTTTAGAGGGTGACGGGGTTGTCCTTCAACTTCCCCGGTGCGGCGCGGGTGCCCAAATTTCAAACTATGAACGAATCCGCAAAAGGTGCTGAACAATCCCCAATTTTAGACCGGTTTTTTTCAAAAAGGAATCGTTTTCGAGTATTTGTCATAGTACAAGGATGGGCTCGAGGGCTTGAAATTTTATATTCTGTCTTCAGCTGGGAACTGGGTTATCCTCAAAACTTTCACTGGCGAGGCGCGCGTCCACAAATTTGAAAAGTTTAACGAATACGTAGAAACTGCAGAACCATCCCAAATTTTACACACTGTTTTTTTCAAAACAGAATTGTTTTCGAATATGCCATAGTACCAGGATGGACTGGAGGGCTCTACATGTTATATTCCGCCTTTTGCTGGAAACTGGGTCGCCCACAAAAGTTCCCTGGCAAGGCGCGTCTGGGAAAATTTGAAATAATGAACGAATGCCTAAAAACAGCCGAACCGTCCGCAATTTTAGATCGGTTTTCTCAAAAAGGAATCGTTTTTGAGTATTTGCCGTATTACCAGGATGGTTTCGAGGTCTGTACATTTCGTTTCCGCTTTCAGCTGAGAACTGACCTCTCCTTTTAAAGTGTCTTTGGCGAGGCGCGTGTACCCAAATTTCAAATGGTGAAGGAATGTCCAAAAACAGCAGAACCATCTCCACTATGACACTAGTTTTCTCAAAAATGATTCCATTTTTGAGTAACTGCCATAGTACCAGGATAGGCACGAGGGCTGTCAATTTTGTATTCTTTTCTTTAGCTGGGAAGTAAGTTGTCACTGTAAAAGCTCCCTGGCGAAGCTCGGGTGCTTAAATTTCAAAACATGAACAAATGCCTAAATACAGCCTAACCAACCCCTTTGGGACCGGTTTTCTCCCAAAGGATTCATTTTGGAGCACTTGCCATAGTAGCAGGATGGGCTCGAGTGCTCTAAATTTGATATTCCACCCTCAGTTGGGGACTGATTTGTCCTGAAAAAGTTGCCTGGCGACGCGCGAGTGCTTAAATTTCAAAGAATGAACGAATCCGTAAAAAACAGTTGATACATCCCCACTTTGAGACGATTCTACTCGGTATGCGTTGTTTTTTTACTGATTTGGCACGATTGATGAGGATGATAAAATTATCATCCGCGTTTTTGCATTGCCAGCCTTGGGCCTTGTGGACGAGTGGTAGCTTGAATGCTCCACGGCGGATCCCATGTGGTGCGATTATTTCTAAAATTTATATGATTAAGTGGTTTTCGTTGACGTGAATGTCAACACTGTTTTTTTTTATTAATTACAAATTAAAAAAAAGTTTGTTTGTGACGACTAGCTTCGTATATGATGTTCTCCTGGTTGTATAACTTCCGTGATTATACAGCATTAATGTAGGCTTGACGTATCAAAAAGAACAATGCGAAAATACTAAAATAAGCACCTTCTACACATGATATAAATTTAATAAATTATATTTAATATTGCAGTAAACTCGGGCGTGTTGTAAATGCCGCATAAGCGATAGTTTCTCTACTCGTTCCAGCTTAAAGGGGGATACCACCTTAAAATTGCATTTTTTTAATTTTTTATTTTTGTGTATTGTGGTTTCACAACTAATACTGTATACTCCTGCAAATTTTTATTGCAATATATAAAGTATTTATGGACAAATAAAACATTTTCAGTCAGCAAACGATGCAAAATCATGTTTTTGAAATGCGAAGCTTCTGTTTCCTATTTTCAAACTGCTGTAGCTTTGCGCTGGTATGCCCTACAATGATGATCATACTCTTGTTGGAAAGAGCATTTCTTCACAATTTCAGTACATTAAATATCTTTGCTCGCAAAGTAAACTATATTTGGGCAAGAACACCATAGAAGTCCAGCTTTCACGTAGAAGAGGCTATGCATATGGCCAAGAATCGAAAAGCCCACCATGATTGAACACAAAACAGACTAAAACCAGCATTCATTTATAGAATGTCACGTGGGTTTGTCTGCTTTGTATTTCGATGATGCTTGCCGCACCTATACTTGCGCATGTTAATTCGTGTATTGCAAGCATACCCAATTCCTCGCTCATTTCACAATCAATGTCCACATGCCGACCACAAAATGACAATCAAAGAAGCGTTTTAAGCTCGGACTCACCCAGCAAAGCCATGCTGGAGATTGGTGTAAACAGAAGGCAGCATTTATGCTCTTGGTGCCTTTTAGTTTCCACCACCACCAGTAAAAGCCAATGTAGTGGTGTGTAAACCTTTAACAGGTCTTTTTCAGTTTCACTTTTTTGCAGCAATTTCGTTTTAGGAAATCTATCATTTCAATAAATCGCTGCATGTATTCTTTGCTGTGGATGTTTCTGAACTGAAATTTGATGAGGAAGGGGATAGATATTTATTTTTCTATTTAAATAATGTTCTTATTGCCAAAAAGTAGAGTTTTGATTAGGAGACAATGCCCCATTATGTGGAATGCTTTTCAAATTGACATTTTGCATAGAAGAAACATGAATTTTAAGGTAAAAGATAGATACACCCCCCCAACTAATGTTCTAGTTAAGGCTGAAGCTTAGAAATGCTCAATATTCTCCAGCAATTTTATACGATAGATTTCCTTGCCAAGTGAGGCGACTTACATCAATAGCTGTGTACCTCCCCTGCAGCTTATCGGAAAATAGTCCTACAGAGATGAAATTTCATAGAGTGCATTTAGGCAACGAGATGAATAGACCCTCCCAATTGAATCAATATTTAGCAACCGGTTTAAAAGTCGGACACTTGAAGGTGCGAGTCACCCCTTAAGTTCAGACGCAGCCGACGCTACGAGAAAATGGGACCGATCACGCATGCTTGATCGGTCATCGAGCTGATGGTACCAATCAGACAACGCCAAAGAGCACCAGCATGGCGTTCGTCATGTTTCACTACGTGTTCTATCATCGCTGATAAAATCGTAAAAAGGAAAAGCAAAGTGACATGCGCTTCTGACGCTGCAGCGCCAAAACTGCAACTCGCTGGGCGTTTTTTTTGACGATTTTTTCAGCGATGATAGAACACGTACAGAAACACGACGGAAGCCATGATGGTGCTCTTTGACGTTGTCTTTTGGGGAAGTCTTTTTTGAGGGTCGCTTGCAGGACGTCTCAAAAGATGACGGCGTCCCGACAGTGTAGAAAAACGTTATCAACCATTACCTACTTTCTTCACAATATGCAGTTGTCAAACCAAGCTACAGGGATACATCTTTAACTAACCAGGCTTTAACTAAAAATGTTAGACTATGCAACTTAAAAAAAATTATTCGCGTTAGGTTTTACCAATATTTGCTTGACTCGCTTTAAGATATCCTGCCCTGGTCCTGCACTGTACAAAAAAATGATACAGATGGAGTTGAAAAAAGCAAATCAAATAAATCTTCGTGAATCGCTTGCTTGACGCACACGACAAGTATTTGAGTAAAAAACGCGTGACTAAAAAACAACTAAGCACCAACACCTTTCAAATACCTGCTTACACTGTACCTACCTCCTCGCTTGACGAAAAAAACACACAAAAGAAAAAACAGGAAGCAGACCACGCAATCTCACTTGAATAAGGATTCGAAAAATGGTTCTTCCTGGTCTCTGAGAAAATAAATATATTGGAAATTTGCCTCACGAAACAAATTGGGGGGGGGGGAGGGGCTTCTCTATACTAACAGGTTTGTTCGACTCACACGTTCCCAACCCGAGCACTAAATAAAAAGAACAGAAACACAGTGCATAGGTTGTATGTTAATTTATGTGCGATAAATCACATTTATAACTTAACGTACTTTTGTGGTAAGAAAGGCACCGCAAGCCGATGCACGTGCAAAAATAAACATCCCATAACGTACCAACTTGTTAACTTTTGCGCGCAAAACTTCAAACTGATCGCGTCAGTAGTCGTCATTGTTGCGGTAGTGTTCCAGGGGAACTGCATGATGACTGGGCGGCGATTCGTTCCATACAACACGTTTAGAAACAGCCGGCGTTGAAGGCTAATCGCCGTGCCAAAGACCCAAACACTTATCCCAGTTGACGGAGCTACTCGTATTTTCGCAAAACTTCTCTGTGTGCTCGACAATTTTGTTGACACTCTGGGAGTCTACGCAAAAACCTCCACGTCATCCGCGTACGCTAACATACGCACCTCTGTAGCTTTCAACTTAAACCCATGAATAAAACTGCTCTAAACAGTACTTAGACAAAGTGGCTCAAGAAAAATACAAAAAAAGCAAAGGCGAAAGTGGACAGCCTTCATGCACCAGAGAGAAAAGGTGAATACGTTTGCTTACACACTTGTTTACAATAGTGTTGGCGCTGTTTTGGTACGCCAGGCGTATACCGTTGCACAAGACAGACCTAAAGCCACTGTATAAAGAAGGTAGCGACATCATCACCCTCCCGCTCCGACGCGCAAACGTTTTATCTTTATTTCTTCTCACTTTCGCACTCGCGCATGCGCGGTAGCGCTGTCTGGATAGCTCCAAGATAGCGAGCGGCACCGCGAAGAGTATGCTCGAAGGAAGAGGATGGAGGCCGTGACGTTACACTTTCGGCGCTACTTGACTGGAAGGCAACACCTCCTTCCTCGTGCACGCTCCTCTATCTTAATTGTTTGCTCTTTCGCACTCTCGCGCGTCGATGGCAGCGTCGCCAGGATCGCTCCAAGATAACAGGCGGCATTCTTCAAAGGATGTCGCTACTTTTCCGTATAAAGGCACTTTAGGCAGACCCTAGGATAACATGTTCTATCATAGAAAAAATAATTTCGTGTGACACGCGGTTCAACGTTGTTTTTCCCTTTAACATGGCAACTCTCCGCACAAAAGAGACACAACACACCAGAATGCTCCGACGACATAAACATTTGTAGCAATGCTCCTCCCTTTTATTCCACACGTTTTTTGGGAGCCGACGATAAAGGAAAAATGACGTTCCCTAGAACTTGATTCCGCTGCTTGGTCTGCACTGCATATATCGTGGGGCATGGCTCTTCACCACGCGGATATCGATGTTCGCCCCGTGCATAAGTATTTTGTTGAGCACATGTGCTTCCTGAAGGAATTACATAAGGACCAGGAATTTGTGAGTGGCTGCCACTTTTGATGTTTTTTTACCCTAAAAGAATTGTGCACAGCATGTTCGACATTAGCCAAGAAAGCTGGTGTCTTTAAGTGTTTCATCGCGATTGTGTATCACTGCCTTGTGTCATCGTCCAAATAAAACAGATTAAGCCGTGTGCGTGGGCGACTTGGCAACGTATGCTGCTCTCATGCAGAAAAATGGGGTTTGAATGCCGTTCGTCCTGGATGCTTATTTTATTAATTATGTACTCTTTTAAGAAATAGACCGTAGTAAGTTAAGCTGGGCGAGTTAGTACCAGTTGAACATGATGAACAGTAGCGCTTGTTTTTCTGCTGTGTTTGGTCCCTGTCTTCGTCTTTTTGTGCACTATTTTTTTCATTATATTCTAAGCAATCCCTGCTTATTCACGGCTCTCACCAAGTGTTCTTGTTCACAGCATTCCTTAACGTGCTGCTTTTATGAAAGTAGCGGTAACGAAGTGCCTCGGGCCAGTCACCTTCCGTCGCCGACGGAAGATGCTTGGCACCTTTCTCTCTAAGTTTGTAGGTGCAAGTCCACCCAATTAGGCGTTTATTTTTCGACTTATTTCATTTTCTTTTTTTATTCGAGACAACACTGCACCAGGCAGAAATTGGATATAAATCGACGCGTAGAAAAATTAGGGAGTTTTAGAATAGCGCGGGCTAAAGCTTGGAGTCCGCAAATAATAGCGTCTTCGCCACCGCGCATGCGCCGAACGCAAACCACGTTTTGCGCTTTGCGTGCGCTATTTTTCGGAAATTGCCTGCGTACGCAAGAGTCTTTGCGCTCCTCCAAGAAGAATTCGTGATGAGAAGTTGGCTAAAGCGAAGACGAGCATAGTTAAGAAATGGCGGCTCCCAGGACCATGCCTGCGGCCGCTTTGGTGGCATCGTGAGTGCGACGTCGGCGGCCTCCTCTCGACTGCGATCTTCGATACTGGACCACATTGTACTCGGCTTTGCAACGATCACCGGCAACTTGATCCTTGCGACGAGCGAACATTTCTCGGCGAAGGTGCGATGTTCGAAGGTCAGTACACGAGACCTCTCTTGCCGAGGCGACGCAAGCGGGCACGACCGGTCGACCGCTTGCGTCGCAGTCTCATTCTTAACCAAATCTAAAATATTACTCTGGACCAAAAAAAAAAAACTTGTTTTTTCTCAAGTTACAGCACTTCGTGTGTGAAATAAAATTTTTGACTGTATCTTGGTGGCGTCGCAAGCGCGAGATGCTTGGGCTTTTGCTTCGTGGCGGAGAAACGCTATTCTAAAACTCACTTGCGTGGTGTGCGCTAACGCAAGCGCTGAATTTAGCGCTAACGTGCGCTAAAATTTCGTACGTTATTCTAAAACGTCCCTTTTATATGCCTGGAATACATAAGCTGACAATCCATCCTTACATACGTCTTGTACGGAATCAATCACTGAAAACATGAAACGTCTAATGCTTATACTCACTGACAACACAGTTATATCTGATGGCACCTAAGTATATCGCACTCCAAGTCAACTATAAGAACTATAGAAATGCGTGCGATGATTTCTGTGAAATCGCTTAGAAGTTCCTATGTTCTTTCTTTGATCGCAGTACCGCCGAGAAAGGGTAAGGCAGTATGATAAAATTATCAGTCTGTTTCAACCACCAGACACTCATTATCTCATCCTTGTTTATGTTTCAATTCACTAGATTTTTTTTTTCACTCTGCACACATCTTTTTTTTTTTTTTGGCGGGAATTTGCACACGGCATAAAGGTTAAAGCTGAACACGTCCCGTGGGGCCAGATAAGTGAACTAGATGCGACTGTTACAAATTTCTGGCCAAGCTTAATCTTCTTATTTCTGTTTAGTTTCTTTTGGACAGTTTGAAGATACAGCTGCTCCTTCTCGCTTGGGGGGACTAAGTATTCGCTCTTGGTTGTTAATCAGGCTGTTGTCCTTGAGTCGACATTTCTCCTGAGTGTCCGCGTGTGTCCCTCACTCGCGTACTCATCTACAAATCTGGCTGCCTCATCAAGTTTTAGTTCGACTTTTATGGACATGGAATGCAGGACTACATGTCAAGGCCCCGAATCGACACGGGACATATTGCTAACTTATTGCGGAATGCGTCATAAGCCAAGCCTACCATCAAACTAAAGCACTGCAGGTGCCAAGTCTACAATACATAAATCCCGTTTGTTCCTAAAATCTTTCAGCACGTAATATTTTGCTTATCCCGAATTATTTCACGGTAAACTTCAATTGCAGCAGCTAAAACGCTCCTTGAAAATCAAAAAGATCACACCCAAAAGAGATTTTTAGAGAAGTGATTACAAATAGATCACCTCTTTCTGACTTTGTATTCTTATGTTACCGGCTTGCAAATCATATCAAGTATCTTCGAATGTAATTAAACTACTTTTTCAAGGCATTTGTATTCTGCTCAAGATAGTTTGTACTAAAAGTAACTTTAATGCTACTCATACAATTTCAAATGGGTATTTAGCATATTATATGAAATACTTTGTTGAGTATTTGGTACAATACTGCAACTTGGAGAATGAACAGATGAGGCAATGAAAGGCCACCAAACCCAAACACGTCTAAACAAATGATCCGACTTGTACGCTCCAATGGGGAGGCCCACACGAAAACTGCAAAAACCCGATGCAGCCTCTGGATGGAAATACGTGAAGAGTGCAATACTTGAAAAAGATACCACAATTTGACAGAAAAAAATGCAAATAGTAGCTTGTGCGAAAATTCACAAATGGCGACAACCGTTCTGTGTTGTTTTCTCTCTGAGATAGTTCCTCCCCCCCCCCCCCCACCCCCCCCCCCAACAAGGAAACGTGTGTCCCGGTAGTACAGGGAGGTCCTGAGTAAACAGAACTGTGATTTTCCGCCCGGGTAAATAAGCTATGCGCGCGAAAGCTCAAACAATGGGAAATGTCTTTAGCAAAGGGATGGCCAAACTGTGGCTCGCGAGCCGCATGCGGCTCTTCGCGGGGTCGAGTGCGGCTCGCGGCTCCCTGGTAAGCGTGCCCCCCTTATTCTTTCGGTGTCCCCAAGACGAAAAGAGTTCTAGAATATCAAATAAATATCCCAGCCTTGGAAGCCTTGTACTACACTACGTACCTTCAACTGGATTGCTTTTGGACACATACATTTGTCTAGTTACGCTCTTTTTCGTATTGTTCAAGAAACAATTTTGAACCGTATACGCATGACGGTAGTCAGGGAAGAACCATGCATTCATTTTTGATTAGTGGTTAAAAAAAAAAACTCACAGCTTTGGACGCTTTGTACAACACTGCCTACATAGAACTAGACTGCCTTTTGACACATAGATGTTTCCATTGACTATCTTTCCTTTATTTCTCTAGAAATAATTTCGAACCGTATACGCATAATGGGTGTCAAGGACGAACCCTGCATTCACCTTTGCTTTGCGGTTGAAGAAACGTTTGCTGCCTGGTGTTATATGTTGTAGTCGACAAGTATACTCGTCCCCTTTGGAAAGGACTGTGCACTTCATATCATTTCTTGTTAAAAGTAGCTCCCTCCTTTTTTTTTCCTTTTCCTGCGGCTCTGAGTTTTTGTAGTTTTGTCTGCGGCTATAACCCCATGTAACTCTGGCCACCCCTGCTCTAGCGGTTATAATAGAACGCAAAAGCTTGAGAACATGATGTTACCTGAATTAAGAGTTAATTGAGAAAAACAAATCGTTTCTATGAGCCGACGTCCCCCTTGTACATGTCGAAACAATTTGATGTAATCCGCAAACAAGAGCACTTCAAAAACATTTCACACAAAGCAAAAGGTCATTAACGAATATACAAAATAAAAGTTGACCCGGGTCACTTCCTTGGGGTAATCCGGAAGGCGATGAAAAATAATCGAATATGGATCCTGACACGTGATCATAATTTTTACGGCATGAAAGATAACTTTTGGACTAATGGAAGTAAGTCAAGTACAAACCATAGCTATCTATCTAGTTTAATCATAAGTGTATTGTAGAATGCCTTCGTCATATCAAAGTATATTACGTCGATTTGCTCACGGTCATAAACAAACGGAACGGCATTATCTAAAAAAGAGCATAGATTTTCGTATACCGACTTGGCCTTCAGGAATCCATGTTGCTCTGGTTTCACTTTGTTTGAATTAACTGTACAGACGTTTATGCATTATCATTTCAAAGACTCTTGAAAAACTGCACAATAATGAAACGGAACGATTGTTGTTTACAAGGCTAGGAATCCCCTGCTTTTTGAATCGGCACAACAACAGAGCGTTTCCAGATAGAAGCAAATATTCGTGAATGTAACGATAAATTAAATATGTGTAATAAGATAGGGGTCAGCAGTACAGCACACCCTTTAACAATGAAACTGGGGATTCTATCTGCCCCAGCAGACAGCCTTGATTTTATATTACGAGTGCTTTCCCTAAATTCAGGTTCGTCAATTGAAATAAAATAATATAAATCAGCTGTGCCATGGTACGTCGTGCTACCGCCAGGAACTGATGCTAATAAAAAACATGACTTAAAATACTCAGAAAACATGTTGGCAATCTCACTTGAATCACATGTATAACCAGAGCTCTTTCGCATCAGAACCACGCTACTATTCCGCTTCTTTTCTGTCGGTACACATTTCCAAACGTTTTTAGTCTTGGCATACATAACGAACTCAAGCCCAGCCAAACGCGGACTTTCGTCTTTTTTTAAAGCCATTTTGCCGAAGCGCGACACCCACTAAATTTGTCGTACCACTTCTCTAATCACGATTGTTTTTTAAAGACGGTGGTAATGAAGCTGGAGTCGAAGGCAACGTCTAAGTTTCTTCGAAAACCAAGAAGTTATATTTGTTTACTCTAGAAACACGGTTTGGCACAAAGTTATCGCGCTCGAGACTACTTCTTTATGAACCTCATCAGCTAAATCAACGCATTTCTTACTTAGGATCTGTTCCCAGTCATGGCACTGGACAATGAATATGTATATTGAAGTGATTGCCACTGCTGTACAGGAAGGATTCACAGCTGCATAGGGCTCGTGTACGCAGCAGAAAACAAAATGACACAACAAAGTCGGATGGAAATGGTCAACATGTTAGGAGGTCAATGATTGGCAAAACATAGTTGATTAGGGTATAGTTACTAATACAAGGTAGAATCTATTTCCCGCCAAATTCTGGATGAAAATACGTTCTCAAACATATTAATATAAATAAAGACAAAGAGGCTTGATGCTTTCAGGCTGGTGACATCACTCGTCAACGTGTTATAACCGGCCAGCCAGTCAAATCCAGGTATAATAAAATACCCACATATGGGCACACGAAACTTTGTCACGTCTAGCTTACCTTCCATGTCTTTAAAATTACGTGCAAAAACGCCCCAGCTAAGGTGTGGCAGAAAATACTATTTCCCTAATAAATAATTCAGCCCATCACGGCACGTCACCTCGATCCGTACACATTCCGAGTACAACTCTGGGTCGTATCTTCTGCATGCAAACGAAAAAGTGTCCACAGCCATTAAAATACCTCTCCTCATATCGCTATCCCTTGGCTGCATAATCATGGTCTTTTCAAAACACTGAATGACCCGAAGGAACATACTAAGAGCTGCGGATAATGTCCTGTAGCCGTTTCAGTAAGGCAAACAATGGTGTATGAATGCCCTATTACCCCGGAAAAGAACTCGGATGACTTAGTCTTAGGCAACGAACATTATGGTAATAGAGAATGCACTCCATTGCACCTGATTAGGCGTTTACATTGACAGAAATTTCAAATACTTTTTTAGAATGCCTAAAAGGGGCAAAAACACCCTGTTGACCAAATGTCAGGTGTGTTAATTTCAACCCACTCATCGTTCTTGACCGATACGTGAAAAGAGGCATAACTATTATGTTTAGTTGCAAGCTTGATGCACTTCGTCGACTTGCCTTTGAGTGTCCAATTCATGACACTTGACAACGGGCTGCCCAGCGGTTGTTCGTAGGTATCAGACACATTCTTAAGTCTCAGAAACTGTAAGAGTAGCGATATCGAGAAGCTAGCAATAAAACAGTTAAATTTGTAATGGACATTATTGCACCACGCCTAGCAGCATACATACAACTTATAATGATCTTCCGGGATATTTTCCACAAGTATGAAGTTTGCTAAAGTTTCAGTCGTATACAAAGGTGGTGATAAAGACATGTTAAAAAATTACACCATCTTCCCGAGGGGAACCATGGGGTGATGCGGAACATCGCGGATCGTAATTAATTTATTCCCTTCTTGACTGATTTCTTTTGGCCGGCCGGATTTGGGCTGCGGCGGACGCGAGTGGCCGAGAAACGCTAGCAGACGACAGCCGCAGAGTTGCGGGGAAAGCCCACCCCACTGGAAAGCCCTGGCGTGGCGCTGCGACCCGCGCGCCCAAAACTATCCTCCTTTCACTCCTCCGGGGGAACGCGCGCAGCGCGCTACCACTGCTTATATTCACACTTGAAGGAGAGGAGACTAGAGGAGGAGAGCTGCGCAAGCGTGCGCGGTGTGAGTAGAAGCGAACGCACGCGAAGTGCACGCAGCTGGTAGAGAGAGAGAGAGCGGAGAGAATAACGCGCAGCTGTTGGAGAGAGGGAAGGAGGAGAGTTGCGCATGCGTAGTGTGAGTGCGGACGACGCCGACGCTGACGCCGCGGGACATAGACCTGAGCAAAAGATGCTCCGCATCTAAAAACAATAGACCTATATCCGTGCTCCCAGTTTTTTCTAAAGCACCCGAGAAAATTATTCTTACACGTCTCGATAACTTTTTTGTAAAACATTGTGTGTTAGCAGAAAATCAGTTTGGTTTTCGAACAGGTAAATAAACTGAAGCTGCGTTGTTATTTCAAAAGGAAATCATATTGCAAAACATCGAAAAGAGACTTATTATGTTAGGTGTATTCATCAATTTTAACAAAGCATTTGATGTCTTAAATCACAAAAGTTTGCTTGCGAAATTAAGTCGTTATGGCACCCGTGGTGGGCTACATGCTTTACTGAAATCATATTTACAGCATCGCTAACAGTGTTGTTATTTATGGTCATTGCTCTATCTTTTCGAAATGTACAGCAAGGCGTACCGCAAGGAAGTATACTAGGACCTTTTTGTCTAATGTGTTCATCAACCATATAGTGAATATTGATAATGAAGTGCAGTTTATTGTTTATGCAGATGACACAAGCCTGTTCCCCTTTGGTGATTATGCTAATGTAGTAATAGGCAAAGCAAAGTCACTTCTTAAAAATATTTCTAAGTGTCCTGAGGTAAATCGGCTCAACGTAAACGCGACAAATTCGAAGGCTATTTCATTCGGGGCTACCAATCAACCAATCGTGGTAAATCATACAATCCAACATGGCACTTTGGAAATTGAACTAGTAAATAAACATAAAACTTGGGGTGTATTAATTTGTTTCGGAGCACTTGACGTGGGAATCTCAAGTCAACTATCTAGTTGGTAAACTTTCTCGAATTGTCGGTACTGTCGCTCGTTTTCGGAGTGTTTCACCCCCAACATTGAGGTACAAATTTACCACGCTCTATTTCAGTCTAATTTAAACTATCGCCATCCCGTGTGAGATACAACGACAAAAACAAATCTTAAAAAATGTAATATTACTGAGAAAACAAAATAGTACGCTATATTGCTGATGTTTCGTATACGGACCACACAAAACCTTTGTTTACAAGATTTAGAATACTTCCTGTTTGGAGCATATAAGAATATCGTTTACTCTGTGCGATTTGTTTTAAAACAGAAGCATTTGTAAATTTTTGTACATTATTTCAGGACTCAATATGAACGAAAGTAATTTTAACACACGCCGTACAGAGACATGTGTGCTTCCTCAATCTCGCACAAACTATAACTTTCAGTCAGTACATTATAATGTACCATGCTTATTAAACAAGTATATCCCAAGCAACATAAACATATACACGTTAAATAAAAAGACCTCCGCTTGCACTGTCTGTAGCTTCGCGTAGTGGGATTTAGAATTACATGTTTTTGTTGGGCTTTTTTGTGTAACATGTGTTTTTGAGTGTCAAACCTGCCGCCAATGTAAAGAGATCCCAGACCCAGTCAAGCTGTTTTTTAACAGCTTTTTTCTGGTTTTCTGGAAAATAAATTTATGATTTGATTTGATTTGCTTAATGCAACATCAGTGTTATCATATTCTATGGTGGAATGGCACGTTTCACGTCTCCAGTATCTTCGCCCAAAAAGAGTCACGAAGAAATAAAATTTATTTATATTTTATGCCTGTCACAACTAACCGACCTGTATTGGTAGCACGTCACGCTCACCTAAAAGAAAGATTCACCTTCCGTTAATTTTTAACGACACTTCAAGTTTTAATTTCTAAATATGTGCGAAGACCTTAGCCCAACGAAGTATTATTCTTATTCGGTAAGATATGCCACACACATCACAAATAACTAATTCATATCAATAAAAGAAAAGGTCACTCTCTCAAAAAAAAAAGAAACACAAGCGGATAGAATAAAAGCCATGTAAAAACTGGACCACTACAAACCTTGGCAAATATAAATTAAAGAAGAGATAACTTCACAGCATGCTACATTGTTGTTAACGCAGACAAAGACGCTGATCTTGCGAACCGCACATTAGGGCGTTGGCGCGTTCAGGGAACCTGCGGCGTAACGATCGATGTGTCATAACCAGTCATTTCGGCGGTTTCTTCTGGTGACAACGTGTCAACTTCTTGAGCGAGCGCCGACCTCTTCGCAACGGCCGACCATGGTTGAGCTACTTTTTTCTTCCTCTCCTCCCGTGCTCAGCGGGTCTTACTACTCAGGTGCTGCTGACAAAATCAGGCACTTGCCTGATCGATGCAAGCTCCTCTCCTGGAGCTGTCGTGTGGTGCTGACATTTGGATATACATCCAAAAGCGACACAGCCAGACGCGTAGTAGCAGATCCGTCGCACTTTCGTCGACAACATTCCAACGTTACTTTTATGCATCAAACTTTCGCGGAACATTTTACATCCAAAATATATTTTGATGGAAGAGACGGTACTGCGAAATCGTAGGCAACAACTGCAAGGCAAGGTATACGCCGAAACTCCAAGCGAATATAACAACAGCAAAAACTAATCAAGCACACCTGACGTACTATCGGTAAAGCATGGCGGGCTGCATTCGTTATATTGACTACTGCGTCACCATGCGCTATCCACGTGCTACACGAGCATC